>VMRN01000024.1:1544503-1554742 GCA_010277015.1 Poeciliopsis turrubarensis | reverse complement strand
GGTCCGCCTCTGGCCGGTCCGCCTCTGGCCGGTCCGCCTCTGGCCGGCTGTAATGATGTTTCATCATCTGTCATCCCATTTAGCTCATCTCTCAGTCTCTATGTGCCTTTCTTCATCCGGACTCCCTCTGTGTGTCGTTCCTGCAGTCATGGCCAACCCGCTGCGTTTCCAAGGCGATAGCCTGCTGCAGTGGAACAACCTGGAGGCGTTGGCGGCCTCCGTCCTCTGGCACGTCGAGCTCATGTTCCGCACCCGTCAGTCCAGCTCCCTGCTGCTCCACATCTCCTCAGGCCTGCAGCACAACCTCACGCTGCAGGTGGGATCCGCCTCCTTCTTTATCACAAGGGATGCTGGGAGAAAATCACTCTTCTCAGAAAAGCGGCTGTTCTTGTAATATTTTCAGCTGCCTTCCTGATTTCATCTCGACTGGGGATTCTTTGATGTTGCTCTTTCTGTTCCCGGCGGTAAACACAGAAGCAGTTCAGTCTGAACTTTTGAACCCACAGATTGTCTTTTTGTCTCCCTCCCTCTCGTTCGGTGCTGCGTAGCTGCGTGGGGGGAGCGTGTTGATGGGGCTGCACAGGGGAGAGGACTCCACTCTGTCGCGGGTGGAGGAGGTGCTGGTGAATGACGGGGACTGGCATCATCTGCAGCTGGACATCAGCAGCCTGGGAGGAGCCGCCAGCCGCCACCAGGCCGTGCTGTCGTTAGATCAGGGGCTCTACCTGGTGAGTGGGTGAACCTGTACATGAAATGCAATGAAACATCGAGAGGTTTATGCTGACGCCGTCAGGCTGCGTTCCAGGCCAGCATGGAGGTGGACGGAAAGCTGCGGGAGTCAAAGCTCAAGACTGTCAGCGTTGGTGGTTTGGCAAAGCCTGATGGGAAAATTCAGCATGGCTTCCGTGGCTGCATACAGGTTTGTATTCTTCAAAGCTGCATGCTAAAGCTAATAATGAGTTAAGATGTAGACAATAGAGACTAATTGTTTTAGTTATTGATTATTCTATCGATCATTTTGACGATTAATCGGATTTTAAAAATGGGCAGATTCTGCAGATTTTTCATTTAACTGCTGAAGCTTTTTACGCAATAATAGAAATGCATTAAAAGATGAACAAATAATAAACATTTTATTGCCTAAAATGAATATTTGTGGCAAAGGATGCAGGCAAAGCTAAAAAAAATGCTTCTAACATCAACAAAAGGCGAACTCTAAAGGTCAGGGCTCCTTTCTTTGGCTGATCTGTATTTGGAGTAATAGGTAACTATTTAACAAAAGTTTCTAAATAAGAGACTTTCTATGCAGAACTGTAACCTGGTGAAACTAAAACTTTGACACTTGAGAAGTTTTGTGTAGAAAATGTTTACAAATAAATGTCTCTGCACAGTTTTGGCTTCATTGCTGCTCAGATTGTGATTTTATCAGAGTCTGTACACTCCAGTTAACGATTACCGTGTTTTCCAGACTATGGAGCGCACCGCAATATAAGCCGCACCTACAAATTAAAAAAAAAAAAAAAAATGGAAACGTACATTTATCTCCGCCGCTCTCCAGGACGCAGCAGAGTTTGAAAACATTCAAACATTTTCCAGATGTTTTCAAAGCCGACATTTTAAACTCATCAAGAAAGAAACACTTTTACTTCCCATGTGTTGCATTTTCCTGACCCAAACCGTTTCACATGCTTCATAAAACTACACAGCATAACTTCGGTCCCTCTCTCCCTCCCAGGGTCTGCGTGTCGGTGGCGCCCTGAGCTTGTCCGGGGCGAGGAAGGTGAACGTGGAGCCGGGCTGCAGCGTGCCGGACCCCTGCAGCTCCAACCCCTGTCCTGCCAACAGCTTCTGCAGTGACGACTGGGACAGCTACTCCTGCACCTGCCTCAGCGGTCAGTCCCTGCACAGACCGCGATCGCCTCCTGACTCCTGCAGCTCATCGTCACCGGCTGTATTTCTCTGCAGGTTACTATGGCACCAACTGCACTGAAGCGTGCTCTCTGAACCCCTGCGAACACGCGGCGACGTGCATCAGGAAGCCGAGCGCCGCCCGCGGCTACGCCTGCGACTGTCCCAGGAATTATTTTGGCCGCTACTGTGAGAAAAAGTACGTCTGGGTTCCTGATTAACGAAGCCATGATACTGACACCTTCCATATTTCCTCTTGTAATCCACTTGATGGACCTTCTTGATATTTTTATTAACTTCAAAAATAAAAACAATACAAACAGCAAAACTGCCCGACCTCCTCCTGCATCACCACAACCCAAATCTCATGAACTGTCTAATAAGCAATTAAATATTCTCATTTATTTTTATAGGGCCTTAGTATTGTCTCTAATATTACAAATTCCTATGTATGACAATTTGCAACCTGTAAATTGTCATCCTGCACATATTTTTATTTGTAGTCATTCTTACCCCAATGAACTGAAATTATTATGAGAAACATAAACTTCATTTGACCTGTTGAGCCGCCCATAATTACACAGCAGCTGTTGTTCTGGATTCTGGATTATTTAATTTGTGAACAACTGGCTGTTTTTCCACAGGACCGACCTGCCGTGTCCCAGAGGTTGGTGGGGTCATAAGACCTGTGGGCCCTGCAACTGTCCCACTGACCGAGGGTTCGATTCTGACTGCAACAAGACGAGCGGCGAGTGTCGCTGTAAGGTGAGTCTGGAAACCTGAATTATTCATCTTCTCCCGTCGCTCTCGGTCTCAGAACCCAAATGCCAAGAGAAAACAGAGCTGAGTAACGTCTATAGACACATTTCAAAACAAAAGGGAGGAATAATTATAATAAGGAGTTGATGATCGAACATAATCAGTCCATGACTTTTCATAAAATAGGATAAAAATATCTTTTATTGTCCCACAAGGGGGAAATTTCTGCGCAACAGCAGAAACGTTTTTTATTTGATTTGGGGGAAAATGTTTTGGAAGATATTTACAGAAAAACATGTTGGGTTTTTCTGTAAAAAAATAATCCAAAATAATCTTTGCATAGTTTTAGTGTAACATCTGCTCTCAGGCTGTTGTTCTTTAAATGACCTTTTTCTAGAGTCAAGTTAATTATTAATTGATTGCTAAATTAGTTGATGATTATTTCAATAATCAATTTATCACCAGTAGTCGTTTCAGTCCTGAATGTGAATCAGTGCAAGTCTGAAAACCTGTCATCTAGTCATGGATCATCAGATCACTGAACCGATCAGGATCCAATCATTAAAGATCCTCCATTATCAATGTGTAGGAGCCCTGAAAGCCTTGTGTTGCTTTGCCCTGAAAAATAAAAACAATGGCATCTTATAGATTCTGTAAAGTGTTTTCATTCTCCACACCGAGACGCTCACCAGCGCCTCAGCTGTTGCATGATGCCGTCTCTTAGCTCCACATCTCTTGCCGGCACAGAAAAGCGAAGGTGCCGCTCCTTAGCGACGCGTCTCTCCGTCTCCTTGTCCAGGACAACCACTACCGTCCCGAGGGCAGCGACACCTGCCTGCTGTGCGACTGCTACCCCGTCGGCTCGTTCTCCAGGGCCTGCGACAGAGAGAGCGGCCAATGTCAGTGCAAGCCTGGCGTCATCGGGCGTCAGTGCGATCGCTGTGACAACCCGTTCGCTGAGGTTTCTGCCAACGGATGTGAAGGTCTGAATGGAACAGCTCTATACTTCATAAAAGTTACATAAATATTTAAAAATATCTCACCATTTCTCTCCTCCGTGCTCCTTCTCTCGCAGTAATCTATGACAGCTGCCCTCAGGCCATCGAGGCGGGGATATGGTGGCCCAGGACTAAGTTTGGTCTCCCTGCAGCCGTTCCCTGTCCCAGGGGAAGTGTTGGTATGATGGGTTTCTGGCACCTCATCAAATTATCATAAAATAATGGCAATACATGAACTCGGCCTGAAGGCTTCTCCTGGCTCAGCTCCACTGTGACGACTTTGCGTTCCCAGGAACAGCAATCCGGCACTGTGACGAGCACAAGGGCTGGCTTCCTCCCAACCTCTTCAACTGCACCTCCGTCACCTTCAGCAAGCTCAAAGCCTTGGTGTGTAGCTCCTCCCAACAAAACAACACCTAATCTAATATTCAGAACGTGACGGAGACATGAGATAATTACATCTGTTCATCAATAAACAGGTGCGATCAATAAAATATACAGTAGAAAGGCTTACAGGTGACCTCTATGCTTCTTTGAGCAGGTCAGCATAGATGCATAATATTTCTCGCTCAAAATTATTCTTAGATAATTAGATTTCAGTCTGATCAGTTCCTCCTATTTTGAGCCTCTTTCAGAATAAAACATTTCAGGGCTTTTTGTCATATTGAATCAAAATAAGTTGCTGCTGCTGCTGCTGCTGCACCGTCCAACTCAGTGTTTACACTCACGCATCAAAAACTAGAGCTTGAAAATAAAATGTCCTATTTTTTAATGACCAAATCCAGTTTCTAATTTTCACAAAGTTTTTTTCTCCTTAAGTTACAAATTGCAGAAAACATCTTGGCTTTCATTTCAATCTTCGTATGAGTTGACCTGAATTGAAAACTGAAGTAAAGAGCAACTTTTAAACACACTTGTTAAACAAGATGGCAGCTTAACATCACTCCGGAAACCCAAGAGGTTAAATCTTCAAAAACAGAATTTTTTTTCCAGCCCAATTGCAAACAGATACACAATTACACGACTGTATGTCTTTGAAAAGCAGAAGTGAATTTCGCAAGTTTTTTTTCTGAATGGAAAGTCAACATGTGCTCAAGTTCCCTTGGGTTGCTCGGTAACGGGCTGCGTTTTGCCGGGGTTGCTAGGTAACGGGCTGAGTTACAGCCTTTTCCTTTTTTGGTAAATTCTGGGTTTGTGAAGGAGTATTTTGTTTTTGTTTTCTGTTTGTAATGTTGATAATTTACTAAGATGAAGTGAAACTGAACTGAAATTCAGGTGAATTTCTGAGAGGAAACTCTGATTATCTTTAGAAGTTTACATACACCCATCATGAATCTGATGTTCTTTGAAAGAATCACTAACAGAAAAAAACCCCTAACAATCTTAAAATAGTCCAATGCATAAATAAAATGTAGAAGTGACTGAATATTTGTGTCTGATTTCCCTCCTCCAGTCAGAAAAGCTGCACCGCAACACGTCGCTCCTCGATTCTGGGCGCGTTCAGCAGACCGCCGCCCTGCTGGCCAATGCCACCGCCCACACAGAGACGTTCTACGGCAGCGATGTCAAAGTGGCGTACCGCCTCACTGAGGTCCTGCTGCAGCACGAGATCAACCAGCAGGGCTTCAACCTCACAGCCACGCAGGACGTCCACTTCACCGAGGTGAACGGCGGATCTCACAGAAACTCTGCAAAGCAAAAACTTGAAGGAAAACAACAGCAGAGACTTTATGTTGCTGTGAATCTGAAGGACTGATTGCTTTCTGACAGAATCTGATCGCGGTGGGCAGCAGCGTCCTGGCTCCAGAAACGAAGACGCACTGGGAGCTGATCCAGCACTCGGAGGGCGGCTCGGCGGCGCTGCTGCGGCACTACGAGGATTACGCCAACACGCTGGCTCAGAACATGAGGAAGACCTACCTGAGCCCCTTCACCATCGTCACGCCTAACATAGGTGAGGAGGATTAACATGCAAAAGAAAAACTTAGATTTATTTACTTTAGTTTTTATATTCAATGGCGTCTCTAAGCAGGGGACGCGGGGGGCATGGCCCCCACTTGAAAAACGCTAATCGCTAATCAGAGTCATGATTATGCATAATACTAATAATGATAATACTATTTCTTCTTATTATTATTATTAGTATTATATATTATTACAGTTTTATTAGTAGTAGTAGTAGCGGTTGTATGCAATTTAATAAAATAAAATACCTTTTCAGCATTGTAAGATGTATATTCAATAACTTTTTTAAACATTTTAAATATTAATAATGCTATAATAGTTTTTTAAAATTAAGAACATAATTTATTACAATAATCTACACATCAAAGATTACACCACGTGTGTTCATTAAAAGATGGAGACTAAATGCAAACATTTATTAAACACTAAAGCCCCACAAAATGTTTTTATGTTTAAACTAGGTGTGCTTCCTTTTTTACCAGGATTAATAGATTATATGAGTCTTATAATGAAACTGAATCATTCTAATAACGTTAATATTAACAACTTGTGACCTCAATTCAAACAAGTTTGAATTTTTTGTTATTTCACGTACTAAAATTAAAACTCTGTGCAGATTCTTCTGTTCCTTTTGTTCCTTCCAGTGAGCAAACAAGAAAACATTAATAATGAACATTTTCCCTGTGTATAATTTACACCGTCTCCAGAACGGCAGTCAGAAGAAACCTGAGCAAAACTCCAATTTCTAATATTTACACCTCACACCTGTTGTGATTATGTTGGTTTTTCAATCATATTCATTATTTAAATAATATGTCATTTTAATTTGCTTTGTGTTCTTGGAAACTTGATATTTCTTTAGATGAACTTGACATATTTAGGTCATGTCAAGCCGAGATACATCATATAAACTCTGATTTATCTGAGGTGGAGTTTTTGACGTTTCCGCATCTTTTGTCCGGTTCTGCAGTCATCTCCGTTGACCGCCTGAAAAAGATGAACTTTGCCGGAGCCAGGCTGCCGCGGTACCAGTCCCTGAGGGGCCCGCGTCCTGCAGACCAGGAGACGGCCGTCACCCTCCCCGATTCGGTCTTCCAGGCGCCCCTGGACAGCAGGGGCCACAGACATCTGGACGTTTTCCCAGAGTCCTCGCAGAGGAACCGCTCGGCCACCAGGAAGAGACGACACCCGGACGACAGCCAGCTGGACGCGGTGGCCAGCGTGATCATCTTCCACAGCCTGGCGTCGCTTCTGCCCGAGAGCTACGACCCGGACAAGAGGAGTCTGCGGTGAGACGAAGCTCTGTCCCGTCAAATCAAATGGCTTTTAAAGTTTATGACTGTAAATATTTGATGTGGATGGAGAGGAGAAAATGGAGGAAGGCTGCATTATGGATGTGAAGCAAAAACCTGAATGAACTTCATTGATTGTTTGAAATGTGGAAGTTCAGATGATTGAATTTAGATGCCAGGAGCAAAATAATTTGGGATTTTTATAAGGCAGGTTACACTGCAAAAACACAAAATTTAACCAAGAATTTTGGGTTATTTCTAGAGCAAATATCTCAGAACACTTAAATTAAAATAAAACTAACCTACAAATAACTTTTCAGAAAGGTAAAGGAGTTTGTTTTAAGTGAATAATCAATTAATATTGATTTTAAAAAGTTTGAGTTTGACTGGCAGATTATTTCACTTAAAGCAAGACATTATTAAAATCATTGCGTTAATTAATATTTAATTTACTTATAAAGCCACACTTTTGTTTATACTTTTCATAAGTTTCATATGAGCGTTATGGTTATGACAGTTTGGATCGAGTCGCTTTTGTCGACAGATTTTCCATGTTCTGATCTTGTTTTGCGGCAGCGTGCCGAAGCGTCCGGTCATCAACACGCCGGTGGTCAGCATCACGGTGCACGACAACGACGAGCTGCTGCAGCACACGCTGGACAAGCCCATCACGGTGCAGTTCCGCCTGGTCGCCACCGAGGAGCGCTCCAAGCCCATCTGCGTGTTCTGGAACCACACCATCCTGTGAGTGTGCGGCCGCTCGGCGTGGCGGACCGGCAGGGCTGCGCCGCGCTCCTCTCACGATGCCTGGTTGTGTTTCAGAGGGGGAAGCGGCGGCTGGTCGGCGAAAGGCTGCGAGGTGGTTTTCAGGAACAGCTCCCACATCAGCTGCCAGTGTTACCACATGACCAGCTTCGCCGTGCTGATGGACGTGTCCAGGAGGGAGGTGGGTCAGCTCTCTCATCAGCGGCAGCCCGGCTGCAGCTGTGTGCTAAATGAGTGATGTTTGCGCCAGAACGGAGAGATCCTGCCCATCAAAATCCTGACGTGGAGCACAGCTGGCGTGACGCTGGGCTTCCTCTTCCTCACCTCCGTCTTCCTCGTGTCCCTGAGAGCCATGCAGTGCAACAAGACGAGTATAATCAACAATGGAGCCGGCGCTCTCTTTCTGTCTGAGCTCATCTTCATCCTGGGAATTAACCAGGCTGACAACCCGGTAAACCACTTAGACTGTCTCTTCCTTTCTCCTCACACTTTTCCTGCTTTTTCGTCTCAATTCTGGAAGTTTTTCCCAGATTTTCCCATCACTCTAATCCCTGAGTTTCTCAGCAGCAGGTTGATCCAAATATTTTAATGAAACAAGGTTAGAGACACATTGGTGTGGCCTTTGCAAACAGAGATATCTTAGGTTATGAAGATGCACTGGCAAATCCTGTAACAGCTGAGATTTTGAATTGCACAATAATCCATAGATTGTCTAATTTAAAGTATTCTGACATGTTTGACATTAAAGGTTCGTCTGTGGTTCAGTCTGTCCTTCTGTCCTGCAGTTCCTCTGCACAGTCATCGCCATACTGCTGCACTTCTTCTACCTCTGCTCCTTCTCCTGGCTCTTCCTGGAAGGCCTGCACATCTACCGCATGATCAGCGAAGTCCGAGACATCAACTACGGACCCATGAGGTTCTACTACCTGATCGGATGGGGCGTCCCAGCCTTCATCACCGGTCTGGGTCTTCCTCATGTTCCCACTTGAAGGAAATAATGTGTTTGACATTTTGGGTCAAAAGACTTGATTTGACCTCTTCCAGTTTGAGTCAAATGTGAAGCCAGGTTGTGATGGTGTGAAGTACGCTGTGTTCCAAATTATTATGCAAATTGATTGGATATAAGTGTCATAAAGATACAAAGGTCTCGTTCCCCGCGCAGCTTCTACTTGAGTTTTCTCAAGCAGGAGATCTGAGGGTGGGATGCAGCTCATATCAAACCAGCAGCTCTGGGAAGGTTTTCTGACATCCTGCAAAAAAATTCAAGCAGAAACTTTCCACAAACCCACAAGTTCAATGGATGCAAGAATTGTGCAGGTGATATCAAAGAAGGTCCTATGTTAACATGTAACTCGGTCTGTTAAGATGTTTTCTATTTAAATAGCTTTTGATTTTAGTACATGTGGCCACTTAATGCTGCATATTAAAAGAATGACTGTTTGCAGTTCTTTATAATCCATAAAATGTTTAGAAAATCCGCTGGGCATAATAATTTGGAACAGAGCGTTTTGTGTTTTTTATTTTTTTGACAAAAAGACTAAATAAAATAAAATTACTCAATAAAGAAACATATTTTGACAAACTTCACATCAATAATACTGTTAACATAAAACCCTGTTGCACTTTTATGTTTTGAGGTTTTAAGCGATGCATTAAAGTTAAAAACGTCCTACAGAGTTTAGTTTTCGAGCCTGTGGTTTGTGGCATAATCTGCAGGTTTGGCGGTGGGATTGGACCCTGAAGGCTACGGTAACCCCGACTTCTGCTGGCTCTCCATGTTCGACACGCTGATCTGGAGCTTCGCTGGACCGATCGCCCTGGCGGTGTCGGTGAGTCGCCGCTCGAAGGTCTGACTGAATTTACTGTGAAAGAAGTCATCTTGGCAGAGTTTGTCGACTTGTTTTTATCCAGATTAAATGTGTGGTTTAGGATTGTAGGTGTGAGATGTCTGGTGTTATGTCCGCAGATGAACATCTTCCTGTACATCCTGTCGTCCAGAGCTTCCTGCGCACTGAGACACCACAGCATCGAGAAGAAAGATCCCCGAGTGTGAGTATCCAGACATTAAACATCTCTTAGGATGTTCTATTAGGTTTACCTGAACAAGTTAGCATAGCTCTATGGGCTGATCAGAACATGTTCATCACAATTTGTGAATAAAATAATTTTTATTTTGTGATGTTTTAGTCTGGTTGGTTCTTCATATTGTGAGATCCTAAAACAGATTGAGTTGTTTTTGGGGCCTGTCACTTTAAATCGTATGCAGCTGCTTCTGGCCACGCCCCCAAATGCAACGTTTACATCCGCACATGAAGCCGGCTGCAAACAGATGCTCAATTATGCAACAGTACATCTTTGAAAAGCATTAGCAGAGCCTTCTGCACAACCAACAAGAATGCAGCACATGGTAATTCAACAAAGAAAGACTTGCCTCTTCCAGTAGCCATTGTAAAACCAAAAGTACTCGACCTCCCGTTGGGTTGCTAGGTAGCGGGCTGGGCTTCACTGGGGTTGCTAGGTAGCGGGCTGGGCTTCACTGGGGTTGCTAGGTA
>VMRN01000024.1:1504690-1544493 GCA_010277015.1 Poeciliopsis turrubarensis | reverse complement strand
CTGGGGTTGCTAGGTAGCGGGCTGGGCTTCACTGGGGTTGCTAGGTAAGCTGGCTGGGACTGCTTGGCGAGTAGCAGTACCAGCTGGCTTTTAAACGACTCAACTTTACAGATCCTCACTAACTTCTTCTGTCCTTCTCTGTTTGGTTTTTATCCTGCAGCTCGGGCTTGAAGACCGCCGGCGGAGTCCTTTTTCTGGTTTCCGTCACGTGCTTCCTGGCTCTTCTCTCCGTCAACAGCGACCTGATCGTCTTCCATTACCTGTTTGCAGGTTTCAACTGTGTGCAGGTGAGACCTCAGGATCGAACGCTAACAGCTACTGACTGCAGTCCTGTCACCGCCCACTGATCTCTGTCCTTCATCTTCCGTTTCTGTTTTGTTTTTTTGTTGCAGGGTCCGTTTGTTTTCTTTTTCCGCATCGTCTTCAATAAGGAGGCGAGGAAGGCCATGAAGTACTGCTGCAGCAGAAAACGCCCCGATCACCTGATCAAATCTAAAGCTTTGGTGAGTTTCTCACCACAAACACAGAAGAAGAACTTGAACCAGATTCTTGACTTGAACGATATTTAACTTTAACTTTAACTTTAACTTTTACCGGCTGCAAACAGATGTTTAATGAGACAGCAGGTTTACTACCAGGCTAGCTTTGTTTGTTTGGTTTTCCATTCATTCATTCATTGACATTTTCTCTATTTCTTGTTTATTTTCTTTGTTTCCATCTTTCTGTATTTCATTTTTCTCTCTTTCTCTTTCTGTTCTTCACTCATTGTGGGTTCTATATTTAAAGTCTGATCCCTGTAGAAAAATCTCCTATAAATCCAAACTGATTTCTCATATTTATTCATCAGACATTATCTTTACAAACCCTGGAAACGGAAACTTGAGTCTCAAGCAGTCAGGAAGTCAAACGTGAGAACCGTTTGGTAACCCTGAAAAAAAGGCCGATGCATCTCGACTTTCCTTTCCTGAACAGAAAAGAACCTTCATCACCAATGACTTCGTATTATTTACGACATCTTCTCAGGTTTTCTACATAAAATAATCCTAAAAGTTAAAACAGTTCAGCACCGTTTTGTGTTTAAATGATCAGCAGGTCTTCCATCTCTGCGCTGCTTTACGTTCCAGTCATGTCATTGCTGTAAAACCTTTTCTGTCTTCGATTCCAGAGCTACAAGGGCAACAGCAGCTACGTGGACGGCAGGTTGTACCACCTTCCCTTTGGAGACTCCAGCGTGTCTCTGAATGGCACCATGCAGAGCGGAAAGAGCCAGCAGAGCTACGTCCCGTTTGCCGTCCGGTGAGGGCTGTGTGATGATGGTGATGATGATGATGATGGTGGTGGAGTAATGGTGAGCTGTTCTGTCTTCCTTCAGGGAGGACGGACTGAACAACAGCCAGGCTCACATCGCTCTGAACGACCAGACGTCGCTCTTCCACGAGACGAAGGAGCGTCTGGACGGTATCGTCTTCCGTCCTCGTCACCGACACAGGTTTCCCCTCCAGACTTCACCTAACGCTCTGCCGTCTGTCCACACAGCAGAGCATGACACGGACTCAGACAGCGACCTGTCCCTGGAGGACGACCAGAGTGGATCCTACACCTCCACACACTCCTCTGACAGCGAAGACGAGGAGGGTCCACTCCCACCAGAGGAATGCTGGGAAAACTTGGCATCAAACGGGACTAAGAGGCCTCAACCACAGGGTAAAGTGCCAGATCACTCTGGAAATATTTCTGCTGCTTTTTGTGGGGGGTAAAAAATCCCAAATAGAGAGACAGATCTTTAGCCTGATAAAACCAGCCACTGGTCCGACACGGTTTGCATCATCCAGAGGATCTGAAGCCTCCACTGTTGAGAAATGATTGTTTTCCTGGAGGCGAGGACTGCGTTGAAGTTTTACGTTTTACCCAGTCGCTAACGTTTGTCCGTTTTGCATGTAATGCACCAGTTTCACACTATGAAGCTTACCGCAAGATAAGCCAATCTGACCGGCTGTTAAAGCTGCAGCATGTAACAAAAATATGTTTTTTACATATTTGTTAAAGCGGTCGCCATGTCTTGACAGTTTAACATGTGAAATCTTCCAGAGGAATCCACTTCAATGAGAGAAATCCCAGAGGTCGCAGAGAAGAGATGAGAATCAAGAAAAGTTGCGTAGAAAGACAACAGCCAGGCTCAGGGATCTTTGTCTCCTTCCACCTCCTCTCCAGCACATTTGAAGAAACTCCACATGATCACGTTTGTGACATGAGGACACGCCTCCTACGTAGCTGGTTTTCATGTAGCTAGCATCTATTGCCTGCTGTAGAGACCTGGTGACCCCAAGATGCTGCATTTCTCAGCCATTGTTTTGTTTCATTGTAGTTTTAAATTTTTTTTTACTTTCGGAACTGAATTAAATTTTTGTCCCTCTGTTTTTCAGACAACAGTTTAGGTCAGATGCCGTGGCCCGTGAATCGCTCAGCAGCAGTGAGTGACGGTGAGCTTGGCGGTGGCGAGGGATCGAAGATGAACAGTCCAGAATCAACTCTGGGTCGCAGCATGCGGCCAGACGACCGGGCGCAGGACTGCATGACGGCGCTGCTGCCTGCATTTCCTAACATCAGCGCCCATCCGCACAGAGGCAAGCCATGAAAATTACAGCCATTTACTAATCAAATGTTAGCTATCCTGAGATGAATCCGATCCTATGGAATGACAAAAGTGTCATAAATCATAAAATTACAATGAATGTCTGTTAGTAACATGAATTAAAGTTAGAACCAATTTGGCAATAGACACAGTAAAAAATAAACTATCATCCAATTTTTTACGTGAAAAATTTGCATAATATCTGATAAAATAATGAAAAAGTTTCATATGGTCAGCATTTATTTATTCATTTGCTGTATGAATAGCTTGACAATTCAATAAATAAAAATGTATATATTATTAAAATAAATTAGAAATGATAAATAAGTGGGCAAATATATCCATATTTAAATGTTCAAATAATTTTATAAAAACAAACAGGATGAAAAAAATTATTTATTGACCTTTGTATTTATTTATTAAAATAATATATGATTATTTATGCATTTAGTACATAATAAATATTAAATACATGTTTTAAAATATTTATATGTCCCTGTTATATATATATATATATATATATAGTCACATGAGTCTGTCTTTAAACACATAATTTAACAAGAGTTCATACATTTACAATTCTACAGTTACTCAAATTATTGAGTATTTAAGTAGTTGTAGATTTAACTGATATTCTAGTAAAATTTTTTAGAGATCACCTGTGAAAATATTATGAAATAGTAAATAATAATATTTGTTTAGTTATTTGAATGTGGCACATTTGAACTTCCTTTCAAGTGGCCATTAAATAGTAATATAGTAATATATGTTTTTTGTGTTTGTGTGAATTAATTGATTTTTTTTTTTTTAATCATTGTGCATTTTCCATTGATTTGCTTCTCACTTAAATAAAATATGACAGATAATAAGTTAGTAAATGAATCACTTATTAACTGAATTTCGTCACGGTGGGTCTCCCGTACCTTGGACCTTCATGCAGGGATCCTAAAGAAGAAGCAGCTTTCTCCCATCGTGGAGAGGAACAGCGTCCATCGCGTCCACAGTGAGCCTCGTGAGGGAACGCCCGGCGCGCCGTCGCCGCAGGGATCCTCCTCCAGCGAGACCCGAGTCGGGCCGCCCAAGTCCAGCCTGCCGGAGCAGCTGAACGGCGTGGCGCTGAGCATCAAGGCGGGGACGGTGGACGGAGACTCGTCAGGATCAGAGTGAGTGAAACTCAGAGAAACGGAGAAGAGCGTTTGCTCTCCCCCTGTCTGTGTCCAAGTTACCGTTTGTCCTCAGTGACTGTTGTTTTCATGGATCACGGCCATGGAGCTTGAATGTCCATAAACACAAGATTCTCTAACACACGACACAAATTTAGAGTTTAAAACAACATGTGACAGAAAATCTATTAACTCGCTGCTTCTGCTTTTTATACTTCCTGCTTATGATGCCCAACAAACACTGACCTCGTTAAATCACGTCTAATCTAATCACTAAAAAAGCTTCTTGCAACTCAAGTTAATTCAGCTGAATGTTGTTCTTAGTCATTATTTTCAACTTGCACAGTTTTGCGGCGCCCCCTGGGAGACGTGGGGGAAACTTTTCTTTTTGCAATAAGTTTTGTGTTCGTTTGCAATAACTGATCAAATGCATCGAGTCTGTTTTGCATTCAGTCACAAATGTCAAATTAAAATGTCAAATATATACTCATGACTCAGAAATAGTCCAAATAGTTTGGATGTTTTTTATTTCTTTCGTTCTAGAGGAAAGTTTCTGTTCATATCTTTCAAGGGATGGAAAGAGATGGAAAGCCGATGTTTGACCTGTTTTGATTTTGGCATTAGTGCATTTCTAACCTAAAGACAAAAATATAACATTTCAGATATCTCACAAACGCCACGAAAGCAGGAAGTACCGACAGAAAGGCTTTCAGTATTATAATCAGTTTTATCAGCCCTGATTATTGATGATTTAAAACACCTCCATTTAGAGAAGTTTTAAAGTTTCTGAAATGCATTTTGGCTTCTCCAACAAAATCAAATATCCTAATTGTTCTTCTTTCTCCGTTTTCCCCTTCCAAAATCAAAACTCACAGATTTTTATTCTTTAATTTTATCCCATGAAGTTCTGATCCAGAACAATCAGGATCTTCACATCCTCTCCGCATCCGCCATCGCCCCACCGTCCGAGTCTCACACGTTCACTTTATCGTTTTCTCTTCCTCATGTTGTGCCGCCTTCATCCTCACTCCTCCCCCGTCCTCCTCATCGTCCTCCTCATCGTCCTCCTCATCGTCCTCCTCACGTCACGCCTCCCGCCTCTCTGTCTCCCAGCAGCCACTGCAACTGCTCCGCTGATGGAGGGATGTGTCTTTGCAGGTCATAGTCGCCCTCCTCCTCTTCACTCACCAGACTCCACTCTGAGCTCAGCGAGGAGGAGGAGGAGGAGGAGGAGGAGGAGAGAAGACGCCTCTTCGTCATCATGACGCGCTGAAGGTGTGTGAGTTCATACGGATAAAACAACAAGCCTCCCTTTAAAGAAATTTTGTTTACATACTTGAAGAAATGCACTTTTTTTTTTTATTTGCTGTCCAGATATGTGGATGGTCAACCGTTTTTTTTTAGTTCCTGGATATGAAAACTGTTTTGAAGTCTGTCTGGGTGGTTTAGACGTCCACCCAGACGTTCAGGGAAACCTCTTCTTTGTCATTTTTGAACTGTTCTGTGGCGTTTCGCTGTGAGCTGCCCGTCTCTGTGCCTGCTCCAGGAGGTCAGACTGAGTCAAACACAAAGACAGACATCAGTCGACTTTGAGTCGTTTATGTATTTTTGTGTGTGTGGACGTTGAACTGAACTTACAAACAGGAGAAAGGAGCTGATTTACGCCAGAAATTAACATGCTGTGTATAAAAACACACTATCTTTTTCTCTCTCTCTCTGAAGAACAAAATCTGGTATTTTATGTTGCAGGTTAGTCAGGATTACATAGATTATTTATATTTGTTCAAATCGACAATAATGAGAGAAGAACTGTTAGATGATTCCTGAAGCATTATTTAAACATGACCTGTTTTGCTAAATTCAATTTTAGCACATTTTTGTGCTTCTACCAGCTGCTTCTAAGGTCTTAAAAACATCTGGTTGTGAATTCATGTTTTCTGGTGTCTGGACATTGAGCTGCTTCAAAAACCTCCAGATCAAGTCACATTCAATGGGCACTGCGCTGTTACTTAGCAACCCAGTCCGTCACCTAGCAACCCAAGAGGAACTCTAGCATTTTGTACAATGGCTGCTGGAAAAGACAAATGTTTTGTTGTTGACTTACCATCCAGAAACGACTAGCTGCCTTCGTATTGGTTTTGCAGGAGGCACTACTTCTGCTTTTCAAAGATGTATGGTGTAATCATTGAGAGGCAGTTAATTTAGATTTGAAGCTCATTCTGAAAAGAGCTCAGCAGAAAAAAATCTCTTTATCTAATGACAGAAAGTTTTGTATCGTCAATGTACTTATCCTAAGTTGTTAAAGGAAGTATAATAGATCACCCTTAAATTCACATCTTGAATTTTCTTAGTATTTGATTTACCTTCTCACAGATATTATGAACTTCCTTCCTGAAAGTTTCTCACACTTTGCTGTAGTTTTTGTCAGCAGAAGATTCGGGTTTCAACTCCACCTTTCATTTTGTTGTCCTTTTCAGTAATTTGTCAGAATAATTAGGATAAAAAAAAAATTAGCTTTAACTTCCTGGCCGATGTCTTTACATGCTGCTTCAGCATTTCCAGATTCTCCTTGAGATGCCATTTGCTTTCATAGAATAGATGGCTCCTGTTTTCCTCTAGAAGTAACAATAATCATTATTATTATGACCCGTGTTAGTCTCACACGTCTCCCAAAATGCAACTCTTTGCTCCTGCTTCCATATTTGTCATACAAGATTTACCAATTAGTTTAAAGGATTAATCTTTTGGTTTGTAAACTTCTGGGTTTGAAGAAATCAAGACAACAATTCTCTTCATTTTATATTTAGGAAATATAAACATTTCAATCATCCAAACTGCCAGACAGTGAAGAAAACAAGGTAGTGTGTCTTTATACACAGTGTATTTAAATCTTTTCTTTATGAGATAGATTTTGTTTTGCGCAAGTAGGAATCAAAAGACGTTTAATGAATCTTCTGCTTGTTTGTGTAAACCACAGGGAGCTTGTTTCTACATGCTCCCAGATTTTGTCATTAAATATGAGGGATGAACACGTTTGAGCTCAGTGACTAAACGGCTGTATTTTATAGACTAGAGACACAACTATGACTTTTTGTAAAAAAATGAGTAAATAAATGCGTGAGCTGTGATTCATTCTTCTGTACAGAGCCTGTAAATGAATCAAGAACATATCTTTAATGTATTTAGAGACGCTCTGAAGGAAAGTTACTGCTGTTGTTGCCATTTTATATGTACAAACTTCATGCCACACAGAGAAACACTGCAGAAGCATTCGTGGTGTTATAACACGATGTCCAAACAAAGGATTGTCTCTTTTATTCTACTACTCCCGTTTTTACAAAATAAAATGTTTTTGTACCACTTCTGGTTCAGTTGTTTTTCCCTTTGCAGACTAAAACCTGCGACAGCATGAACGAGATTCACACTTATGAACAAGTTTTACGTTCTCCAAGTGTGAAACTATCATTAACTAACTGCAGGTAAGTCAACAAAACCCTGACCTGAACCCTCAACCCTGTAACCTTCAGCTCAACGTTATGTCAACCCTAATTGTGCAAAGTTCTTTAAAAATCCTGTGAGTAAATCAGTGATTCTTGAGCAGAGCGACAAAACAGCTCCAAAGGTTAAAGTTGAATAAAATATACTTTTTTCAAATATCTGACTAAACTAACCTGGGTCATGTGAGCAAAACAACGTTATGTTTTCCTGCTGAATATTTTTCATTTTAAACATTGCAGTAGGTGGATGGTGTCTGGAAAATCACTTCCAGAACTTAATACATTATAATCGTTTAAAACAATGAAAGGAATACTAAGATAATATGTTATGACAATTAAGTATTCAAATAATTATAAAAGTATCAATAAATTGAATTAAAAATAATGTTTATTTATTTTCCAACTCAATTTGTCAGACATAAGAAGAATGTAAAAAAATAAATAAATCTGGCATTATTGGGGGCATCAGAACCTCTAAGCAGCTCTAGTTAGCATGTTGTTAAGGTAGCAATAATTAGCATGTTGCTAAGGTAGAGCCAGTTAGCATTTTGCTAAGCTAGCACTAGTTAGCATGTTGCTAACTGACTCATCTAAGTGGTTAAAAGGTACAAGTTTAAAGTCTGAATATGTTGGTAATTTCTTTCCTTAATTCATTAAATGTTAGTGAAACGGAGGCAAACAGTAGACTGTTGCGAAGCTAACTAAGCTAAATGGTTGATAATCTGTCTTCCCACCTCTTGGAGAAAAACTTGGTTATAAATTGACACGATACATTTTTTTGTCATGGGGCCCAGGATTCCTGGCAGCGGCCCGCCGAGTCCTACAGGTTTTACGTGGACCAGAGTTGAATCATGCATTCATATCTTCCCCAGCGAACTGAACTTTCTACACAAACGAACCAGTTTCATTAAAGTGGACTGAACAGGTGAATGCAAACTAAACAAACTTCAGTTTACTAATCTATTCAACCCACCAAATAAAGAAACTCCTTTTGTTGTAACAGCTCATTTTATTTAAAAAAGATGTTTTTGAATAGATGCAGACAGTTTAAATACAATCTAAAATTAATCTTACACATATTTTTTGTAATACTGGGAACAAACTACTTTTTAAAACAATTTGCATCTAGTAGCATTTCAATGTTGAAGTAGCAATTAGCACTGTAGCTACAATGAGAAAAGCATAGTGTGGAGTTTGTATACAAATGCATGAAAAGCATGAACAATAAAACACACGTTTGCAAACTCTTGGTTTCCATCAGCTCCTCATAAATAATGCAAATCCACCACCGGTGAGGTGAGTTTTCATTGGTCCGTTTGGCTCTGCTTCTCATAAATACAACAAAAACCAGGTTTCTGTCTGGAGTGTTTTCAGTTCGAGTCCTCCAGGCTGCTGCTTTTCTGCTCTGAGCTGCAGTTGCAGAGCCGATGCATGATGCTTTGCAGGCTGGGCTGCACGATGCCGAGCAGCGGTCTGAGGGAAGGGTCCCCGTTCCAGCAAGCCTCCATCAGCTGCCAGCACTCCTCGTCGAAAGTGGGAACCCGCTCCGGTCTGGAGCCTGAAACGACGGAGAAACAGGGAATCAATCGCCTGAACTCAGAAACTGAACAACAGACCGATTGATCCAGAACGATCCTGATTGATCCAGAACGATCCTGATTGATCCAGAACGATCCTGATTGATCCAGAACGATCCAGAACGATCCTGATTGATCCTCTGACCACAAGAACAATCCAGCTGCTGTCCTGCTGAATCTCCAGCAGGTGGCAGCACAGGCTGTATTCTGAATTGAAGGGCTGCAGCTCATAATTATTTTAGTTATAGATTATCAGGGCAATTAATTGGACTAAAAAATTGGCACATTCTGCATATTTTTTATTTCAGACATTGTTTTATAAAACACCAACACATTAAAAGATGGAAAGAATTTACTTAACATTTCAAATCCAATAACAGCATTTCTTTATATTTGTAGTAAGGGATGCATCTGCAAAAATACGTCTCACATCAACAGCGCATGGCTGACCTATCGATTATTTTTTGGGTTAACTGATTAATAATCGGACAGGAAAAAAACTCTTAAAATATTTTTACCGAGTTTGAACCAGGTGAGTTTTAGGTGAAACATATTTAAAGACTTAAGATTTCTTTTTAAATCTTTGCTTCATTACTGCTGTGAGTGTGTTGCCTTTACTGTACCAGTTCATAATTAATCCATTACTAAATGAATTGATGATCATTTCAATAATCAAGTCATCATGATTACCCTGATAAGTCATTGCCTGCCAACAAAAACAGACACAAACCAGAATTTAAAGCTCTGTCCTTCATGAGCGACAGCTTTACCTTTCTTGACGTTGTTCCACAGCTGGTCCTTACTGGAGCATTTCTCAAAGGCTTCTGGGAGTTTCACTGAACCAGTGCAGAGATACCAGAACAAGATCCCGAAGGCGTACACGTCCACTGAGTTATCGTACTTCCCTGTTAGGAGGAAACATCTGGGGTCAGGAGGTTGACCATTCGTCTGAAGGTTGAAGACCTCAGACAGTTAAGATGTTTGAGGTAGAAAAACTCAAACCTTTTCATGCTTCATTCACAAATCAAATGTTTGTGACGTCGACAGATTTACACGCTGCTCTGAAGGACATTTATCAGCTATAAAACGGCCTTAAAAATGTCTGACTTCAAGTCTTGCTACAACATTTTGGTCTGGACTTTGACTAGACGCAAGAAAACTTGTCAGAGGCTTGAAATAACTCGAGACAGGGACGGAGGATCAGCCCTCTGAAGGGGAACAATCTCAAACCTGCAGCCAGAGGTGCATGTGGATGTAAGAAGGAGCATGAATACCTGTGAAGAGCTCTGGAGCCATGTGGATGGGAGTCCCAACGATGCTGCCAGACATCATGGCTTCTGGTTTGCAAAAACCCAGATCGGTGATCTTTGCACGATTCTGTTTGTCCAACTTAAAGAAAACCAGAGAATAAGACGGTTTAATTAAACAATTTAGAATAATTAGATGCTTCTTTAAGGACTTTTTAATAGACCAGGAAATTTTGATTACTGCAGGAATAAAAAGCATAAAAATGATTGAGAACACATTCTGAGATCAAACATATTTTCTCAGACTCTTTTGTAACTAATGAGATTAACAACTAGCTGTCATGACAACAAGACGGCAGCTTCAAGAAAAGGCACAATTACAATTAGTTCACTGTTTAGTTGATCTGAACTCACCAGAACATTTTTCAGCTTGATGTCTCTGTGAACGAGGCCCTGGCTGTGCAGGAACCGGATCCCCTCCACCACATCCAGGGCGATCTGCAGCCTCTCTCTGAGCGACAAACCAGCCTGGTGCATAAAAAAAGAAAAGAAACTCAGTTTCTGCTCTGTTGTTCTAGGTCAAGGGCTTACTGCGTTGTCAAGCAACCTTTAATCCGGTGTAGAGATCTCTGTGCAGCCGCTCCATGATGAGCAGCACGGCGATGCTGGAGCCGTCTCCGTAGGTGTGATCGATCACAGAGCCGTGCAGGTCGACCAGCCGCTCATGCTTGGGCAGAGTCCTGCGGCGACACACACGGCGACACGGGGAAGTGAAGAAGGCGAAAGGATTCCCGTCATGTGAGGGATGAAAACCTGCTCATGTTTCATCTGAATGTAAACATTTAATTTGCATCAGCAGCTCCTGAGTCAAAGATCTGACACCTGATGTTACTGCTGGCGATGCACTGCGACCTCAAACACGTCGACATGACTGAACCAACGCCAGGAACAGTTTTCCCACTAACGGGCGTGGTTCAGCCTCCGGAACAAAACTAACGGCAGCACCGATAAAAGCAGGCAATTTCTCATATCAGCCTGCATGCAGCTGAAAGCCGACATTAAACGTTTGCATGACCTAAAAAGGTCCCAAAGGTTCACTCTGGTTTTACTGCGTTAAAATTAAGATACAGCCGAACCACAAAATTGTGCAAATTGAAATTACAGAAATAACTTTGCCTAATGGAAACAGCAAATTTGAGAATATTTTTATAGAAGGTTTTTGCTCTAGCATGAAGTGGGTTTTTTTTCAGCCACATCAAAACATTTTTTGCATCACTTCAGTCACATAATCAACAGTCGGATGTTGCCGCTGGCACAAACCAGGAAGTAGACAACAGGAAGTCTGTTCTTCATTGTGGCTTGTTGCTGAATAAGGAGCCGACGTCTGACGAGCGCTAGCATCACGGCTAAATTATTAATATATTTCATGTAACTGTCAAGTTTACTCACATGATTTTAATTTGATTTATTTAATGGAAACAGCAGAATTGTGAAATTGTGTTTTTTCCAACGTTTGCAGAATTTAGACCAGCGGTGCCCAAAATGCGGTTCAGGGGCCATTTGAAGCCTTTTGCAGGATTTTGTGCGGCTGATGCAAATCAACACTTTCATCTTTAGAGCATTTTTTTTTTAAAAGAAACTTTTAAAGAAAAATCTCAAACACTGACCCATTTTTACTAAACACAAAGCATTCAGTAAAATAAGGAAATAATCAACCCCCAAAAACCTGCAGTGAGAAACACGTCTTGCAACGCAATCATGCAAAACTTTTTCTGTTTTCTATCTACAATGATTTAAATTGTTACTTTAGTTTATTTTTGAGCAGATAACTTTTTAAAAGAGCACAAAAGGTTTGATTTAAAATACTTTTCAAGTGCTTTCAACATAATTATTTTGTCTCCACCACTGATTTAGACAAAGATTAGCGCATATTTGTAATGGAAACACAGCTGCTGTGGCTCTGATGCTTATTTATTGCAGCTCACCTGGTGTAGTGAAACTCTAAGGCCAAGTCGTTCCAGTGTTTATCGTCGGGAGGAATCACAGACTTCAGGGCACATGGGTAATGTCCTCCCCAGTTGTCGCACAGGTACACCACTCCATACTGGCCTCGGCCCAGTTCCCGGCCAAGCTTAGGCTTGCCTGTGAGAAAACAAAAGTCACGAACTCTGGTGCTGATAATAGACAATAAACGTGTGTATATTTGTACAGCGGCAGGATAACTTGAGCAATCCACGCCCAGCAGTGGCATGTTTGCAATATGGAGAGAAGAATAGCAGCCAATTTCTACTATTAATCTGTGCCACTAGCTGCTGCACAGGCCGTTATCAGTCGGACAGGAACCGTAGATAGAGAGACTGTGTTACATTCCTGGTGGAAACAAATATCCAGACTTACTCAGGAAGTGAAACAGGGTGAAGCCACAGCTAAACGGCTGCTTCTTTCAATAAAAAGTGGGAAAAGACTCATTTCTTTTCCATTTTATAAATGGATTTGTACACTGTAAATTCCCACAGTAAGATTCAACGTTTCCTCAACACGTCAGGGTTTTAGTTTTTGATCCGTCGGATCATAGAATCAAACATGGACTGGATGAGATGTTTGTCATGAAGAATTTTCTTCAAAAAACAAAACATGATCTGGTTCTTGCTCACGGAGGCAGCATTAAGTGTTCTCCAGGAACATAGAGCCATTTTATAGCATAATAAAGTAAATGTCTTACTATCTTAATTGTTGTTATAAACACATTTCTGGAAAAACTTAAGAGCCCACTGAGCTGAACCCCATTGAAAACCTCCTGGATTTGGACTTTTGAACTCTTCCTGAGTTTAAACATTAGTGTTGTTGTTTCTAAATTAATATGAACTTATTTTCTTTGTATTATTTGAGGTCCGAAAGCATTGCATATTTTTTGTTATTTTGACCATTTTTCATGTTCTGCAAATAATTTCAGAGACATGTTGTCAGTAGTTCATACAGTAAAACAATGTTCATTTTACTCAAACATTTACCTATAAAAAGTAAAATCAGAGAAACGGATCATTTTAAGCGGTCTCTTAATTTTTTCCAGAGCGCTCTCTGTTTCTATATGATATCAAAAATATATAACTTTGCAAATTAACACCTTGACATTGGGCCTCCGTTTCTTTAGAAACTCCTGCTTTTACTGACTCTCTGCTTTCATTACAACATGGCTTCTCTATTAACCCTTTAACAACGTATTGACCAGCATTTAACTAAAAAGCAGCTCCTATAACGAGCTCAGCAGGAGTGCAGTTCCATCAGGTGTTTGCTAATTGCTGCTGGCTAGTCTGTAGGAGATGTGGGGAAGGGAGACATTCAGAAGATTGGAAACTCCGGCTCTGAGGAGGAGATGTGCCTTCGGTCCCTCCACGCATTTAGCACAGCTGATTGGTTGCCATGGAGATTAAAGGATTTCTCAAACATGCATGAAAGAATCAAAGCAACACTCCAGGTACGTTTTTGATGAGGGAACATTACAACATGACGTAAAGCTAAAAAAAAAACAGAAAAAGTTGATTTTACGAAACACTGTACTGCACTTGGCACCACGACTTTGCAGGTTAACACTCTGGTCCTCTCACTTTGTTTCCATTCTGTGGTTTATCACTGGAGTTCAGCCGTTAATGCTGAGCTTCATCTGCAGTTTTACAGGATTCGGCGTGAACAATGAGACTCACCGTGCAGCAGCACGTCCCTCAGGGAGCGGCTCTCTAACGACAGCCGGGCCAGCCGCGGGGCGTGGTCCTTCCTCACACGCAGCCACAGGTCCTCGGTGCGCTCCAGGCGGCCCGTGTGACCTTCCTCCAGCTGCAAACACACAAAGAGAAAACATGAACGCCTCATGTTCAGCAGCTCCACTGGTTAATTAAAAATACCTTCAGTAAAACCTTCAATTTGTTGTACAATTGTTTTAATATTTCTGGTTATTTCTGAGAAAATAAAATAGGATAAATCTCTCCAGTCCCTTTTATTTTATTATTTATTGTTATTAATAAAACCCTGTATAATTCAGATACAAGATAACATGTTACAATACGCATAACTATCACTAATATTTGCATTTAATGCAACAGCCAAGGTAAGATGCAAAAACCTTAAGACTTTTCAGAAATTGGATGAAGCCACAAAGTTTCACATAATTTAAAAGATAAATGAGCTGCAGCTTCTGTGCATGTGACAAAAACAAAAATAAATTTTGTCTGTCACCTAATTTTCCCCCCCCTTCTCTAAACCGTATTCTTGTTAGATATACAAAGTTTCAACAACTTTCTATTTAGGCTGTTCTCATGGACTAAAGGTCACTGCCTCTGACCTCTGACATTGTAATTATTCAGACTGCTGAGGTCCTGAAGTTCATTCAGTTATTGCCTAATAAATATATTTGTAAACAGAGTTTGACAGTAAATAAATTTCCTTAGGCTGTGTGTAAACATTTTGGTCTGCAGCTGAAAGATTTTTCTCACAGCAGAGCTTTCAGTGTGTTTGGATATCGAACACAAAGTAAATAAAATCGATTTAAAACCTGCTTTGTTGTCTTTTTCAACTTTCTGAATTTATAAAAATGCAAAACGGTGCCAGACATTAAAGACAGATAAGAAACTATAAAAGCAAATGGATGCAGAAAAATAAAATAAAATTCTGTGGTCCAAAGGAACTAAATGTAAAAGACAAAATTAAGTTTTGGAGATGTAAATATCAGAAAACGGTTGGTAATAAGGAAAGAAACTGCAAGTTTCAATTTTGGAGATGGTTTTTGCAGTGGCCAAAAAACCAAACAATGACTTTATAAAACCTTTCCGCCTGTAAATCCATAATTACAAATAAATAAATAAAAATCGGGCTACTCCGGATCAGACTGGTTCTGATCAAGGATTTTTTTAAAAGTCAACGTTAACCAACTAAAATAAAATCTCATATTTCGTGATACGAAAGTTGGATTGGATTTCTGAGTTTAATACTTATGTTTTTTTTTTCTTAAAAAAAAAACAATCACAAATGACCAAAAGTAACTTTAAAAAACTGTCTTTTAATTCAATAATTCATATCTTTGAGTTTATCTGAATTCAAAGTCTAAATAAGCAGAAACGTTAAAAAAGACAGCAGTCTTTGTGTAGATCAAGATCACTCTGGAAACCCAAGAAGTGCATTGGTGGGCGGGGGAAATCAACAGTTTTCAAATATTAAATCTTCAAAACCAGAAAACTTAAACAACTGATGACTATATTAGCACCAAACAAGCTAATTATTTTGAATAGTAACGATTATATGCAACCAAAACCAACTAAATAATAGAAGAAAGCAAAACAAAAAGCTGAACTAAACTTTAACATCAGAGGATTACTTGAACTACTTATTCAACACCTGCAGCATTTGCACTATTTTACATTCGTGTGCAGCCATAATCCTTCTTTGACGCGAAGCCACGTTGAGAGAAGACAGCAGCAGTTTATCTCTGCAGGCCATGAAAGCCCAGCTTGTTCTCCAGCGGCGCTGTGACAGACTGCTGACGTCATTTTCATCGGATGTCTCTTCTTGGCTGAACGTCCAGCTGATAGCTGAATGTAATTAGTGCAATTATGCCCTCTGAAACATTTCCAAAGCCTCAATCCGCATCGGTGCGCGTATGAGATGGTTATGCTGATTATGAATAGTTTTACTGCACCTCGGATAAACGGTTAGCGAGTGTGAAGATGTAGGCAGCAACGTGAGGCTTGTGATTATTATTAAAATGAGATGATTTGGTGAGAAGGTGGATGAGAGGAAGAATGCAGGTCAATCTCTGGGCTTCAAAGACGATAAGAATAAAAAAACAAACTGGCTGCAAATCAATGCTACAGTAAATTATCTGAGTAATGCAAGTTTATTAGCTGAGCAATGTGTTTATGAGAAAAACTAGGAAAAACATGAATAAGACAGAATCACTATGATCTGTTTCAAAGCACTTAACTCAAATTATCATCAGTATGTTGTTTTATTAGTTTTTACTGTAAATGTTTGATGACTGTCTAACCCAGGGGTGTCGAACTCATTTTCGCTTTGGGCCCAATAAAGATCATGAACGCTTTCAAACAGCTGGTTGTGCTTGAATGTATTGATGAAATCTGTTCTCAAACTGATACAATATCAATAAATTCTTAAGATTAAAAATATTATTGAACATCTTTTCAGTCCCTCCAGGATTTTGTGATTCTTTTTCAGACTTTTTTGCAATAAATATCAAAGTGTTTGTGGTACTAATTCGGAAATATTGTAGATATTTGTGCTTATTTATGTTGGTAAATGAGACTTTTTATTACTCGCTGTCAGGATCTGATATCAATTAAGGCTGAGGCAGCTGGTTTGTACAAGTAAAGTTTTTGACAATTTCTGAGAAAAATCTGCAATAAACTCCCAATTATGTATTATCACAAAAAATTGTGGGGATTTGTTGATTTTCCATGATAATCCTCAGCAACTGGAGGGACTGACTGATGTCATTTGGCAGTAAAATAATAAAGATTGCATTGATTTCACTGATAACAATTTTTAATCACACTTAGCGTTTAGTCTAGAAACTAAAGGACCACATTAAACACTATAGCGGGCCAGATTTGGCCCACAGGCCTCGAGTTTGACACACGTGCTCTAACCTTACTTTGCTATAAATAAACAAATCCTCGAGATCAGAGCTTTTCTGCCTTCACGCTTGTTTTGCGTATTATGAAACTTCTCCCAACAAACTGGGACCAAACTAATAAATTACCTCAGCAGCTAAATGTTAACTTCAGCTGCTAAGACAACAATTTCCATCTGTTGTTGTGAAGCAGGGAAAATCTGAGACATGCTGAACAGTGGGTCCCGTGGACCGGACTGGAAAACCCCTGGAGTGGATCTCGTCTGACAGCTTTCTCAAGGCATTGTGGGAAAACTCCCATGCAAGATTTGCAAATCAAAATGTAATTTAGGACATAAAAGTCCAAAACATCAGGAAGCGCCAACTGAGAGATCCTGCAACTTTAGATGCATCTCTTCTCCAACGCTTGAACTAAAAACCTCTGCAGAGATGAATGACTGCTGATGAGGATCCAGCTGTTTATGTCCCGAATGCTTTGGCATGAAGTGAGATTTTTTACAATAATAAATAGCGGTTGGTGATATGAGCTTAAAGTTCTATTAATATATTTTGTGGCACAATTGTGATAATAATAAAAGTGACGATAAGGGGAACAGCAATCATAACTTGTCATCCTCCTGTTTTTAGGACACCAGTCACAGAGAAGTGTGATTTGTGTCACTCAGCTGCACACAGTAACTGCATCAGGTCATATTTTCAATGTATTGATAAGTATCGATGACATCATCGAACAAACAGTGGATAAAATAGCAAAAGATTTAGCATTTACGACCATTAAGGACAGTTTTTGGGAATAGGTAAAAAAAAATTTAAAATCTGAATTTAATGTGAAAATGATCAATAAAAATAGTCATAATATAACAATAAGGATAAATAAGCGCATCCCTAATAATAAACAATTGAAGTTTTAAAAGGTCTACAACTTGCATCCTGAAATATTAAAAAATATTTGTTTTATTATTTATTTTCTTGCCTTTCTCAGTTAAATTGACTTGCTGGATAAAAGCAAAAGTGTTCAGGAAATATGATGAGCATATTTTTCCAATTTATTTGAGCTTTCGACGTTCTTTAAAAATGACGTCAGTCAGATGAATTTAGCGTTTGCTGAAGATGGTAAGAGTTATGGAAGAGGAGACGGCTCTGACCTGGCGTAAAGACGCTGCGAAGGCCTCGTGGGAACTGTTCAGCCGGGTTCTGAACTGGGAGCAGATGCTCCGGGCCAGTTTGGCAGCGCTCAGACTTTCTATCGCATCCTGGGCGACTTTCCGCTTCCACTCTGGGGTGATGGCAGGAGGGTTCACCAACGTTATCCGGTGGATTATCTAATAAAGACAGTGATGTGAAACATCAAAATATAAGCATATATATATATTTATAAATAGTTTGCAGAGGTTTTTTTAAGAGGTTTCTTGAGTTCTCACCTGTTTGATTTGCTCCCAGACCAGTTTAGTCACAGAGGATCCTGAATGAAAGGTCACCTCCACATGATAGGCAGCATTAAGTAACTAAAGAGCAAGAAAAGAAGAACAGGATTAAAAGTCACACCTAAGAGCTGCATGGCATCTAATAATCCAGACTTTTGATGAAGCAGAAATCTGGAATAAACTTCCAGAAAACTGCAAAACTGCTGAAACTGTTTTTTTTTTTTTTTAAATCAAGAGTGAAATCTGACATATTTGTGTCACGTTTGACTTGGAGTAAGTAGAACATTGACTATTATATTTGATGTAAATTTGCTTGATGATTGTGATGGCATTTCAGAAAGTATGATGTTTATTTCTGTTTCATAATTGATTACTTTGTTGTGTTTTTATGGTGTTAAACACTTTGAATTGCCTTGTTGATTAAATGTGCTATAAATAAACATGACAGACTAATACTTGTCACTTTGAAAAGTATTAAACGTTCACATTGTTATGTTACAACCACCAAACCAACGGGAAGTCATGCATATTTGTAAAAAGGAAGGAAAATATACGGCCTTAATTTATTTTCCCACAAATTGTCACCTTGCTAAAGTAATGGTCAAAGTAATTTTTGGCCAAAAGATGATTTAGGAAAAAAAAGAAATAAAATTCACTTCTGGCAAAAATTAATTTAAGCCATTATTTTAGGAAATAACAAAATAAAAACTTTGAAAAGTGCAGTCAACTCTTTGTAGAAATAGTCTTTGCTCATCTAGAGATTGAAATGATCTTTCAGATAAAGCAGTTAATGTGTCCTGTCACTTTAAATCCAAATAACCGTTGTTGGTTACACACCCCCAACTCAATGTTTACGCTGCACATTGAAAAGCAGAAGTGGAACCTACTGCCAAACCAACAAGAATGCAGCAAATGGTTTCTGGATGGCAAGTCAACAACAAAACACTTGCCTTTTCCAGCAGCCATTATACAGCACAGTCAGGGGTAAAACCAGCTGACCAAATGTGCTGGAGTTCTGAGTGCTGAAACCCAAGTGGAAGTATAAAAACGTGCAAAACATGAATTTTGTGTAATAATCATCTTAAGTCTTTTGCAGCTTTTAACTGGTCGACTTGCAGGACTAAATATAAACTGTGCAGTACAAGATTATGAAGTGACGCAAAACAAAGAAAAAAACAAAGCAACACATTTTGATTTGAACATTTTCATTTCTCAGCAGCGCTATAAAACACGCTCCGCTGTTCATTACAAGCTCCTCCCCACCTGTTTTAGATGCTCAGACGTAACATTGTGCGCAGAGGAATCAAAGTTGGACTTCTCCAGACTTTCAAGGCATCGCTCCAGAGTTCCCACAAAGCTCTCCCGCAGATAGTCCACAGAGCTGATCAGCTTATTCGCCACCGCCTGATTCAAACGCAGCACTATCAGCTCCTGGATCAAGTGGATGCAGGACTTTATTTCCTTTGACGTAACAGGCTCTCCATTGGTCGTTACGATGATGTCTGCAGATAAAAGAAAAGTCTGTAACATAATGTGTCACGTGAGTGTGCTGTTAGCACAAACAAATATGGATGTCGTGAGCTGCTCACTGGAGATTGACCATAATGCACTTGTGCAGCCATCCAAACAGCTACAATGTGCGTCTTAATCAAGTATAAAAAATATCAAATAGAGATTAAAAACAGGTAATAGAAGCATTGCTTTTCCTTTTTTCAATAATGACATATTGTTGTTATACATATATGCAATATTTCTTAGATACATTCATGTTTATTAATCAATGCAGTGACTTTTCTCTCCATACACTCCTACATATGTCTACATATATCTGTGGTAATCAGTGGAGTTTGGATGCCAGAGGAGTAGATTTTCTCAAATTACCAATAAAATTGTATTTTTTTGTGACCTTGAACACATGTGTTCAAGAATGCTCCAAAATGTACAGAGTGCAAAGGTGATGGACACATTTTTAGGAATAGGTTGTTGCTGAAATGTCTTTTTCTTTTGTTTCTATGTTTTGTTTATTTTTCATTGCAATACCAGTGAGCAAGATCACAAAATCCAGCAACTTTTTACTGAAAAACAAACATGGACACACCAATGTAATGATATGTACAGAAGGGTGAGTGTTGGAAAGAGTCTGAGGTTCTTAAAGAGACAGAGGCCAATTTCATGTTGCACTGCAATATTAAACGCTGGTGCAAACTAAGAGACTTTAGAGGTCACAAACCTGAACAATTATATACAGGTATGTTTATTTAGGAAATAATAACCCAAATAATCAGACACAACTTGTGTATAGGTCTATAAATTATTGCTCCTTCATTGAGCAAATGGATTTTAATATGGTGTAAAAACTCAACAGGGTTTAACTTCATAAAAAGTGCAGAACAGAAATCCTGCCTTGAACATTCCCAGAGGGATTTCTGGCATCGGTCGACAAAACGGTTCTTTTCCAGCTACTTAACAGTTCAGCCAAACTATTAGGACAAATTGCAAAACCCAGCCAGTTCTGCCCCTTTGGATCAAAACAGAGTCTCAGCTCAATAAAATGGCCTCAAGCCTTTTAGGCTCATAACTGGAAACTTCTGTCCTATGGAGAAAACGGAGAAGCTTCTTTTGCTTTTCTCTCAAACAAATTACAAATCAGTTTCACAAAATACAGGAAAGGACGAATAAACAGTCTGAATAAGTCTTTAAGGATGGTCAAAGTCTGGTAAAGTTATAAAAGAAAAAGACTAAAATAGGAGACATTTGTTCTGTTTTTATGTGATTATTGAACAGAAAAGGAAAAGAATGAACACAAAGCATATTTCTAACCTTAAACAACTGAACTTGTAAATATGAAAACACTGATATCTGACAGAAAAGCCTCTCCAGCCTCTTCATAGTTTGAAATAAAGCTCTGAAAGTGCTAATGCAATTAACAAAAATTATCTATCAGCTCAAGACAAACAAGCTTTTTCTCATTCCAGCTGCTTTTCATCCACTTCTTATGATCTACCAAAATTCTCAACAGGAAAAAGCCGCTAAAACCAGACAGATGCCAGCGAACGACTAATTGTGAGACATAATATTTAATCCTAATATTTAATTGCCGATTTAGTGGGTCAGTCCTCCACAAGCTCAGATTACTCAGCTATGTCCAGACTTATGTGCATTACCTCAGAGCTGAAACAATTAATCGGATTAATTGCAATTAATTGACTATTGAAATAATTGCCAACTAATTCAGCAATTAGTTGATTCTCTAGTTGAACAATTAATCATTTGAAAGAGAATACAGACTCCAAAAAAGGCCATTTGAGGAAATAACACCTTGAGAGCAGATATTGAGCAAAAACTACAAAAAATTATATACATTTTGCCTTTAAGATAAAAAAAAAACTACTTTGTCTTTAAATATAATCTAACCAGAACTTATCAAGCCACAGTTTTAGCTTCATCTGGTTAAAATAATAGTAATAATAATGAAAACTAATTTTAAAAAAATCTATTGAGCACCTTTGGTATCCAATCAAATCAATTAGCTAATGAAAAAACTAAAGATATCAGCACTACACTGTATTGATGTGGAGTCATGCAGAAAAAGCTGAGCTTTTCACATTTTGATGTTTGAAGTATTTTTTTTGTAGGTGTTAATTCATCCTTTGCTACAAATGATTTAGCATTCACTCAAGGAATGCATTTTAGAAAAGAAAATGTTTATTTTGCGATTTAAAAACAATTATTTTGGCTCTTATTCATTTCAAATACTGCATAAAATAAGCTCAAGTGATTAAATGAAATATCTGCACAATGAGAAAACTTTTTTGGACAATTAATGGATTAATCTTCAAAATAACAGATTAGTAAAATAAATGTGAGTCATGAAATGTAATACCGGTTTTTAATTTACTGGCTATTTTGTTAGTCAACTCTGCAGAAGCTCATTTGCAGATTACTCAGGCTGCATCCGGACTGCATCATGTTATTCATGCTTCCCAAACTCCAGAAACCTGAAAGAAACCCTTCTAGGAGTGCGAGGTTCATTAGTGCCCAGTGTGCCGCCTCACTAACCTGTAAACTCCAGATTGGCTGCATCCTCCAGCAGCTGCTCCTTCATGCTGCTGAGGGTCTCCACAATCATCTCCTTCATCTCCTCCTGCTTTCGGTTTGCGATGGCCATCAGGGAGTTGAAGAGTTCACCCTCTTTCTCACGAGTGTACTCCAGCCTGCGGGGAGTTATCTGCAGGTCCCTCTGCATGTCGAAGGCCTGCGGGGTAGCGATGCAAAGACGACAGAGGTCTGTTAGTGTTTATGTTAAGAGACTGCAAGGGGTCAAAATACTCTGGCAGCAAACAGGTCACGGATTGACGACAGCAAATACAGCAAACCAGCGCTAGGATGCGTCATCTTCTGACCTGGTTGATGAAAAGGTCAAGACATCGACAGTGAACCCCATTAAGCAGGTTGGCTGCTTCTACTTGTTGGTTCTGGAGAACTTGGCGAGCGAAAGGCACCAGCAGCCGATGCAGCCTTTCGAAAGATTCTACCAGCATGCTCTGGGGCTTAGCCCCTGGGACAGAAGTCTGCGTAGGGGCTCCGCAGGAACAGTGTCCGGTCTGAGTGTTCAGGAAGCCGAGCGACAGCAGCTGCTTGTGGAGGAGGCTTTTCTCCCTCTCCTTCTCCGCCCGGCGGCTAGATTCTGGGGAGGCCGTTAGCGTGGAATCGGGGATGCGGAGAAAACAAATGGGAAACGAGAGCAGCTCTTTGACCTTCCGCAGCTCGGCCACCTGCTCCGAGCTCAGAGAGTCCTGGTTGACGGCGTAGAGGATGACAGGTACGACGTTGCGAGTGCAGTCTTCCAGGGCCTCTTCTATGGGCTGGACGCTCGGACAGGGGACCACCATGACCTTTGTTTCCTAAAGAAAAACAGAAATATTTAATATTCAAGCCACTTAGCTTCTTCTCACCACAAAATTTCAGGTTTCACCGTAAATCTTTGAAATTTTTGTGGTACGCCAACAGTTGTTTTGCAAATAGGATTTATAGCTGCAGACATGTGGAGCATGTCTCTAACTTCACACATTGAGATGCAACATTATGCATACTCTACTTTCCATTCTGCAAAAGAGGAGCCTGGCCATTGTCTTCTTATGCAATTCCACTCAAGTAATTGTTAACTTGAGTACAGAGACTAAAAAAAGAGTTTTAGCTTCACCTTGGTCAAATTATGTAAAAAAAATAAATAAAATAAAATTGAGAGATATCCTGTTAAACATCTTTGTAATGTAATTATTAATTGGTTAATTGAGAAGAAATTGTCAACGGATTTGACTGACACTGGATTCATGTTAGGTCAAAGAGAAAAGATTGAAAAGTTCACATATTTGTAAGCATTTTTTAGTCAAATATGCATCTTTTGATACTGTATAAATAAAAAAAAAAGGCTTGAACTGTGCAATTTTTTAAATCCATCAGACTGATAGATTAATCAATAACTAAAACAGTTGCACCACTTCCACTCCATATTAAGGGGCTAAAATATAATTTTGAGCCTACATTCATTTACGATCAAATGAATTTTGCATTTTCAGAATAAACAAAGCGCTCTAAATACGTTCCGTCCTCACTAAGCCGCCTGGCGTACAATGGTGAGTAAATAAACATTTAGTGTCTTTGTTTGTTAAACTGCTCTGATTTATCTGGTTAACTTGTTGTCGCCTCATCAGATATATTAAACTGCGAGCGTTGTATTCGAGGAACTGATTACAATCAGCCGCACGGCCAAGACAACACAAGACTTTATGCCTCTATTTACAAGACAAACATGGCAAACCTTCACAGTAGAAGCTGCATCTACCCATGATGCACTTTGAACTTCAGAAAGCTAATTAAAACCATTTATAGTTTGATCACCGATCATAAAAACAGTGAGAATGTTCCTCATGCATCGTGTTCTCAGGTAGCAAGCTGTAATTTATCCCTGACAAATATAATCTAACACATAAGAAAATTATGATATGTAACACAATTACTACTAAAATTAATGTCACATTGATGCTAAAGTTAAATTGAATCATCATTCAATTGTTGTCTATTATGTAGTAATTGTGAAGGTTACAAAAGTGATGTTATTCTACTTTAAAAAGTAGATTAAAGTTCAAAATACTGTTCCTGTGTTTCCCTGTAAAACACAAAAATCTAACATTTCTGTAGCCATAACCTGGAAAGGACACAGTTCTGTGAATGCAACATGTCTATACTACATCATTGAGTCACTGAGAGGAACTGAAAATATTTGTTTTATTACTGTGGTAAACAGTCCTCAAAGTCCCAAAAGACAAACAATAAAACTTAGTTTTAAATCTCTGAGTATTGTCCTACATATGTACTAAAAATTGGTCTCTTTCTACACTTGCCCAAATATTCTAAAACTATTTCAAGTCATAAAAACTGCATGGTCAACAAGAACAAATGTAACCTTTTCTTAGTGCTGCAAAGCCGTGGGAATTTTTAGGGTCGGAAACTTTCCATTTGAATTACCGTATAACTGGAATTTAAGGGAATAAAAAAAAAAATCAACACTTAATTCTTGAGTAAAACAATTAAATTTCATGCAAGTACACTTGGTATCCATGCAATTCCACAATCACATGCAAGCATGTAGCGCATTAATTACTGCATGCTGCAGGGCGACATGTGCCACACCCCCACATGCACGTGCATTTCTCAATCACATGCACTGATTATTTCTAGAACCTGGAGAATCGAGGCCACATTTTTCAGTCCAGACAACAAGAGTAACTATGCATACAATGAGAATTACATTTATCTTACTTGCATTTAAAAAAAAAGTACATTTTGGTAATTTTGATAAATATAATATGTGCGATATACATCAATTAAACAGGCATACAATCGCATGACTGTTTGACTATAACAAAATAAAACGTTAATATTTGTACATTTATATGTGAGAAATTTCCAGTCAATTACTATAAATGTAACGGATCGTTGTCAGTTGGGAATATATATGTAAAAAAAAAATTAGCAAAGTAAATCCCCCTGAAAAGTTTCCAAAGATTAACCACACATTTTCCAATTTGATGCTTTAGGGTTAAGGTTGATCAATACCGTTGTGATTGATCAGCATAAATACCAAAGAGTTCAGGTGGTCGTAAAAGAGACCACAGTTTTTCCTTTTTACCAAGGAAACGGATTAGTCAGGAGGAGGCTGCACTTTATACATACTGACCTCTTAGACGTGACCTTCTGTGGAAGAGCTTATTTTCTTAGCAACGCTGACGCGGCGATAAACTGGCACCGATGGCCTTAATTCACATTAAACACAGGAAAAGAGGGAAACGTCCAAATGCTACTAATCAAACACTAAAGGGCTTTGAGGAGCACCATATTGTGACTTCTGAACAATTTGAGTTAAACTCCATGTTTAGATTATATTAGCATATCCACTGAAACGGACCTTGTGAGCTTTGAGCTTACACTGTTGTAACTGTGTGGCTAATAATTCATAGGCATCAACTGAGTGGATTTTCTTGAAAAACATGAGATTGTATTCAGGGCTTCCCCCAGAAAACCTGCCAATCCCAGTGGAAGGGGCACGACATCATCATTTAGCAGTATAAAGTTGCTTAAAAATAAGACTAGGTAATTTCACGTTAAACATACAACCTAAGAAAAACCTAAACATAAAGATACATGAATAAAATACTTACAAAAAGTTTTTTTTGTTTAGTAATGACTGGTCAAGTATTTTGATCAGCTAGATGTGGTTGGTTATTTGTCTAAGCGAACGCAGTATTTGCAGGGAATATTGTCTGTGATTGGTGGTGGAATGGTTTATTTACATTGAATATGCACTAACATCAGTCTCATTATGCGCTCAACAGGAACTTCTAAAACCGCAATGTTAAATTATATTTGCGGTTCACTTTGAGCGTTGAGGCTTTTATTTTTTAACTTGAAGCCTACTTTGATGCAGTACTCTCCAAACAGAAAGGCGGCAGGGAAAACCCTGCATATTATGTCTGATCATTGAAATAACATTGGCTACGATAAATCATATTTAGCTCACTAATGTGTTTTTTCCATCATTGCAATCTCTACACCACTTCTCCTGAGCTTTCTCATGTTTGCTGCTGAAATCTTTATCAGCTGTCCGCATCACACACAGTAACAGTCCCTCCTAATGGTCAAATATACCAGTGATGTGAAGAACACACAAACATTGGACACTATTTTAATATTGTTTGATGAATTAAACATTTCAGACCAGTGTAAGCCAAAAAATTGCTTAAAAAGAGTCAAAAACTGAGAACATCTGCTTGTATCACGTTCCTTTCTATTCTTAACACATAGCAGCACATAAATATTTGCGGTGGCCTTAGGAATGTTTCTGACAGAAAAAAAACAGAATGACACAAATAAAGAGATTTTCTTAAGCCTTGACAAATAGCATTAGCAAAAATAGACTCGCAGATGGTCTGGAAGAGAAAGCATGAAAAAGAGGAGAGAAATAGGGATGACCAACCACATAACAAAGGAGACAGTCAGTCCCGTCTCCAAGACACAAGAGGCGAGTCGGCCTGGCCAGTCTCTTTGGAACAAAGATAGCCTGCAAACTTTTGTTTATGGCAAGTTGAAGTCAGTACAGTGTTTGAATTGCCTTCATGTAACCCCGTTTCTAATAGCAACTCATCAAAATAATGTCTCACTGCTGATTTTAAGATAGAGACCTGCTTTAATCTTCAAAGCCTGACAGTAACTGAGTGCTTTGTGGACAACATTGCATATCTTTCCTCAACAGTGCTAACTGGGACTGCATTGTAAAACCACAACAGTCACAGTGAGTGTTAGCAGCATCTAAGTGACTCTATAAATCTCAGCAAATCTGAACAGAATAATGTTAAAAATGGCTTCCATTATCTACCTGTAGTGCTGGGGTTAAAGGTGACCCATAATGTTTCCTTGAACACGTTATGATACATCTATGTGGTTTATAAAACATGTTCATAACATTTTTAAAGATCATTCTGAGTTAATAAGATTTTAGTTTTGTCAGTTCTGCCTGTTTGAGCTCCTTTCATAATGAAATGTTTTAAGGCATCTTGTCACTTTAAATCCCAGTCACCTGCTGTTTGCAACTCCCCCACCTCAACTTTCACATTTCTACATGAAAATGGCTGCAAACAGATAGAAATTACACAACCATACATGTTTGAAGAGCAGAAGTGCACAACCAATGAGAATGTCACAAGTGGTTTCTCGATGCCCACCAGACATTGTAGGCCACATACAGAGGTAGGTCCAGCTGATTAAACATGCTGGAACTCAGATCAGGTTGCTAGGTGACAGGCTGGCCTTTCCTGGGGTTGCTAGGCAACAGCGCAGTGCCCATGGAATGTGACTCAGCAATAAGGAGGTTTTTGAAACAGTTCAATTTACAGACACTAAAATACATTAACTTATTTCCAACAAAACAGCCAAGTGTTTTGGGGTTTTTTTTTAACTCGAACTGTTTTTAGAAGCAGTTGAGATGAGCCCTGTCATAATAAAAAAAAGATTTGCTGGATGATAATTTGTTTTAGAAGTTACTGCGATTTATGATAATGTTGTTTTGAGACCATTTTTAAGTAATATAATGGTAATGGAAAAATAATAATGCAAGAATACATTCTAAAAAAATTGTAAACTTTAAATCTAATGAACATTTAACACTGGAAGCCATTTTACATTTCCAAAATAAATGAATAAAACAAATAAAACTGATTTTAAAATTTTTGGGAACAAAACGTCCTTAAAAAAAGGGCTTGTTGAGACCAAAGCACCAAACTGAGTCTGATCTTATTCACCAATCTTATCTACCTCATCAAAGGTCTACAAATCAGCCACTATCGTCGATACTGTGGAAAAAGTTTGACTGATCGATCGGCACATTTGTAGTTAACAGTCACCCCACCGTTACCAACTCAGAAACAATCGACCATGAAAACTGCAAATCGGTGCATTCCTAATCTGAAATAGAGGGAAAAAAAAGAGAGAAGAGTACCTGCTAATATCACAGACAATAGATAATATGATCTATTAAATCTTTTGTTGAAGACTGTATTTAATTTAGGCCAAACTGGGAGCCGAGAATAAACTCCAGCATGAAGGACAGCTAATTAACAAGCTGGTTCTCGTCTGCAGGGCCTTTAAAGCACAGTGCTGTGATTATAGCAGAACCGTGTGAATACCACAGCCGGCAGAGATTCTGCGGCTTCATTTATCCCGTGTTTAATCACAGCTCTCCCTTACCAATTCAGCAGGAACATGAACCTCAGCAGCACACTGCTTTAGCATGTGACAAACCCATGTTTGTTAATAAGAACAAACATATAGAGCAAGATCAAACTCATCCTTATATAGTTTGAACCGTCACCACCTAAGTGTGACGCACTTTGATCTAAAAAGAAAAAAAAAAACATAGCAAATCCAGCCATGGAAATTTGAATATTAGTGTCAAATTATTGGTTTTGTTTTGCAAACAGATGTTTTCCTTTCATATAGTTCTCTGTGGCCTAAATGCAAATTTGTAGCCAAATGAAAATGAGGTCAAGGTCAAGACCTGGGTCATAACCTCTGGATATCTCACAGCGTACATCAAGCTTTGGTAAAAATGTATTTCTACTTCAGTTGTTCCGAATTAGATGTTGCTTTAGCTAAGGTTTTAAAAAGAAAACCTCAAACTATTTCTCGTCAGAGTCCCAGAGTTCGAATTTTTCCATGGCAACGGCATCACAGCAAAGAGCTTGAGATCTTTTTTTACATGACCCAGTCATGTGAATCACACCAGACCAGTGGCATTACGTAAGGGGGCTGGGACGGACGGGTGGGTCGTCCCGCTGCACAGCTAACCCCAGTTTCTTGGGCTATGTGATGCTTGGTGAAAGATCTTGGACTAAGCGATTAGAGGCCAATTTCCATGTGTCCCACATGACAGGAGTGACTGCAGTCCTCCCACTGTGTCCAATGTGTTCACCCCCAAGGGATATTGTGATTTTCAGGTCACAGGGAATGAAATTGTTGCATGACTGCAACACGTCCGACGTTTCTCCCTATTCTCACACAATTATGGGTCTATTTCAACAAATGCTTGAAGCAAACAGTGAGAGCAGCTGCTAAGAAGTGCATTCCTGAACAGCAGCATAAATCAGGTAGAGTGAGGGGGAAGGAAAGTGAATGGCCCAGGAAATAATCTGCTCAGCTCTGTAATCTGTGAGCTGAGCCATGTGAGAAAAAACAAGCTTAACTGGATGAGAAAAAGCAAAGAAAATCTCTCCATCTATATTTTTATATCTGGAGGAAGAACAACCTGCCGAGAAAATAAAACACAGAAGAGACGTAAATTATTTAACGTGAAAAGATTAGGATGATAAAACCTCCATGATTTGATTTACAAGATGATAAAATAAAGTCAAAGGAAACACATGATCAGATTACCATTATGTGAGCATCAATATTTATGCATTGCTACAGATCAAATTAATTTACATCTGAACTTTGACTAGGCCAGTGTGACATGAATATACTTTGATCTGAACTAATCCTTTGCATTTCTGGCTGTATGTTTAGGAACATTGTCTTGCTGGAAGGTGGACCTCTGTCCTCATGTCCTCCAGTTTCTAACAGGTTTTCTTCCATGACTGTCCCGTTTTTACCTCCATCCATCGTCCCCATCGACTCCTACCAGCTTCCCTGTCCCAGACGGGGGAAAACATCTCCATAGCAACAATATTTACCCATTTCAGTGTTCAGGGTTGGTTTCTAGCTGCATATAAAAATAATCCCCACCATTTTAATTTCAGATTTTGCATATCTGAAATGACAACTTTGATTTGATATTTCCTGATTCATTGAGAAATCTATGAGCGATGAGGCAGATACATAATTACGATTCCTAACAAACTGTAACATGACCAACAGTTTGACCTTCATGTCAGATTCAGCTACTTTTTATACAAACAACTGGGAGTTGTCCATATTAAAAAAGAGAAAAGAAAGTCTCTACCATCAAAATTAGCTACAACTAGTAGGATTTTGGGTTTGTGCAGTGTGTAAAGTTCAATAGGTTCATGTAAAAAGCTGCAGAAACCTGAGTGGCTGCAGCCTACCTGAAGCAGAGGGTGATGCAGGGTGATTTCCAGCTCTGCTAGTCTGTGGGCCGGGTCCTCACACTCCTCTTGGATTTCCAGATCCTCCCTGGGAACCGTATCCCAGCGACCACGGTTTGCAGCCAACTGGTGGACCAGCTCATACTGGCCGGGCAGCGCCAAGCTGAGCCGCGTCTGTCTGCCGTGAGTAAAACACAGCTTCCTCCGCTTGCAGACAATACCGTGGACACTGCCGCAGGCCTCTCCGGCATCTGCACCCAGAGGTAGCAGCCGTTCCCCCAGCAGGCAGTTGAGCAGCTGGTAGCGAGCGGCGCAGTCCTGGCCGAGCACCAGGATGTACGGAGCAGCTCCCACCGTGTTGCGCAGGAACTCTTCTTCATGACTTGGGAAAGAGATGCAGCTAAGCTGGCCTGCAAAAGGATTTCACCAAATCAATCACATGAGCTGCAACTTCAATGACGCATGGTTTCCAGAAACAAATATTTACGACTGGGTTTTTTTATTTTCAGCAGCAATAGAAGATTAGATAAACTACTTAAGGATGCAGGGTTTCCTCCACATGTAACCGATCGTGGCGCACCGCCAGTTCAAAATAAGAGCTGCCACATTTTCAGAATGACGTTTTCTTTATATTTTAAAACAATGTAAATCACTGGCTGTATGGTTGGTGCACTTACACCAACCATAACCAGAGTTTGAAATGAATTTAAATATCAAATATGGTGCACCGATTGCAGTTTTCTGATTGCTCACAGACTACCGATCTTTAAAAAGCCTGACCTGTCGATTCTGGTGTTGACAGATACTGACTGTTTTTTTGGTCTGACATGTTGCTAAATATAGCAAGAAAGTAGCTGAGTTGGCAACAATGGGAAGACTACTGTTAACTGCAAACGTGCAGCCTGTCTGTCATTCAAACCTCTCTCACGACAGCGTAAGAGAGGACAGCGGTTGGTTTTCATATCTTTGCAGAGGCAGATAAGATCGATGGATAAGGTCAGTTTCTCAAGCTCGTATCGACGGATCGCAGAGCTCCAAAATTAATCAGTGCACCTCTATCAGAAAACATTAACATTTACTTTATTTTGTAAGTCTGCAAAGCTGGCTACTGTGTACTGTGCTGGGTTCAGGAGTGAAGTAAAACTAGAGACAACGATCTGAAGGAGAGGGAGAGAAAAGGTGAAACAAAAGGTACCAAAAAGGTTGAGTTATATGAATTTTTAACTCAAGCCTATGAAAATGTAACATATGTTTCATTTGAATGACAGTAAAGTGGTTAATTAATACAGTTTAGCCTTAATGCGTAACATTCAGAAACATTTTGAAGGCTGCCAGTAATTAATCAGCAGCGTCGTGTCGCAGCCCACCATCACGGTTTAAAATAAATCCCAGATTTACCACAGTGTCTTTCCCAGAATATGCTGTAGATTTCTGTTTACCACAAAAGATATCAAAATATTTTGTATGTGATAACAGCCTCCGGCTATTAGTCCTGATCTAATCGAAAGATGAGGAGCCCATGCACAGAGGAACCAATTCAGCCTCTTTCCTGTACTTCCAGGGATAATCCTGCAGGACGCTGAGTCACAAGAGTTATATAACAAAAACAGGACAACAAATACCAGGTTCATGTGCCGACTGCACCGGATGTTTAGCTGAACCCACATTTGCTTTAAACCAAATAATAAAAAAAGACTAAAGACAAAAATAAAATACTGTTCACAAGAATCTTTAAAAAAAAAACATGACCAGCCTTAATGCAAAAACAACATTTTTCACAGACAGATAAATATTCATATTACCCACCCGTATGAAAAAGTGAGGTTTAAAAACTTAATTGTTTTTGTTCTTTTTCCAGCATCATGACCCTATTAGACCAGGTCCAGGTGAAAACAAGAACATTTCCTGTTTTTTTCCTATTACTTAACCAAATACAATTCTACTTAGTCAAAGGTCAGTTTCTCCTGCAGCCAGAACCAATCAAGTGTTGGCAGGACAGCTGAAAATTAGCACAACAACAGAATCAACGCTTTTATATGCGCTTTAAACATATCTACTTAAATGACAATTAAGTGAGTACCTTCTCACTTAAAATTTGTTTACAAAATTCAACTAAATTTGAATTAGAGACTCACTTAACTGATACAGAGCTGTGATTTCTGTACGGTTTGATTCTTGATATTCTATTCCAAGTGCCACAAATAAAAGAGGAGAAAAAGTTCAGCCAGTTCTTTAACAGAGCTGGAAGTTTTGAATCCCGTGGATTACAAGATTATCCCCATTCTTCAACTGTTTCATGACTTTTTTTACAACTCATAAAAGTGATTCAAACTGCATCTAGTTGGCCGATGTGCTTAAAAACAAAAAGTACAGGAGTTACTACTTTTTGGTATTTATTAATAAAAGATTTGGAGGTCAGGAGGTCTAAATATTTGGCTTGCAAATGACCAACTGGAGCAGATTGTGGGGTAATTGGCAGACTGAGAATAAAGTCGAATAAATAAAGTTTTCAACTGACCAATTGCAAGTGAGAAATTTGGGGTTATTTTGGGCTGGTGATCCATCCAGGTTTACCCAATGGCTGCAACAGATAGACACCAGGATGGTTGGAAGGACAGATAGTTTGTCTGCATATTCAACCATTTTCAGAAACAACCAGAAAAACTGCTGCTCATTAATTTAACTACGAGCATTGATTGATTCCAACCACAGGATGGCACATTTTGTGTCCGATTCTGACCAAATGATAGTTTTGGTTTCCACCGATTACATAGTTATACCCACGGCCGTGTGTCATAGAAAATTAATACTTATTGTCTGCTTAATTTCCTTTATGCATGCAAAGAAGTGTCTGGCAAAAGTGCATGAAACATATGCACCCAAAGGCCACAGGATGTAGGTGAAATCACAGAGAACACAAAGGGATCAAGCAGGTGTTGGTTAGCATGGCGTCTTTACATGCTGAGCTGTTTTTCTTTTACCGACAGGACTGAGCTTTCCCTTTGTTCTTCATCTCATATTTGGGTTGTATGAGGAGGATGTGGTGAAGTGTTTAAAACTCTGTGTGCAACTTATCAGTTGAGTGGCAGAGTCTTTGAACACTGACTGCATCTACAGACAACGGCAGACCTTTCTCTAACCTATCGAAACTTTCCTCTCCCTTTTGATAAATAATTTCCACCACAAGAGTTAAAATCACACCAAACAGAAAATGAGGATAATGGTTCTTTCAAATCACAGTGTAGAAAGTAATATATCAAAATATACATATTTTACTCTAAAGAATCACATTTCTGTCAGATTATGTGAGAAGAACGGACTAGTTTAATGCACACTGTCCTAAAACCACAAACAGGGCTTGGGGTTAGGAATTACACTTACTGAGTTAGCCTTGAAAAAGCATTTCAAGAGAAAAGTATTCATTAGAAGAAAGGACACTTGGAGAGGTCATTAATTTTTGTTGGTCATTGTAGGAAATTTTACAGGCCTTGTGAAAACCATCATTAAAAGGTAGGAACATTTTTCTTAAACTTAACTTATTGCATATGAAACTACTTCTGAGTTACTCAACCCAGGATTTCCCTCAGTGTTTTATAAGCCTGACGGGCCACCAGGCTTTACTTGTGCCCCACCAGGCTTAGCGTGGCTTATTTACTTGAGTATTTTTAAAATGTTTGTATTTTTTAAGACTTTATTGTTGGTGTTCAGGAATAAAACTTACAATCTTTCAATAACATGATTATCAAGTGATATTTTCAAATTTCCTGTCAACTTTAAACAGTTTTTAACTCAAAAACACAACAGGCCGCTGAATGAATGACTGCCCTAACACCCTAGCATGTTTCTGCTTGGCATGATTAACCCGTTCCTTTCTTTTCAAGTTCAGGTTTGATCTGTTTGGGTTTGTAATTAGACAAAAGTTGGATAATTTTATCAAAGTTTGGCCAGCTTTTAAAATGTTGCTGCTTCAAGACGATTAAAGGTAGACTACTTAGACAGAGTGATATCATTAAAAAACATCTAAAATTAGCCCAACATGGTTCTACAAAGAACAAGACAGAAAAAATAAGCATGTTTACTTAAAATATAGTGGTAAATTTAAAGGTCTTGTATTCTACAGTTTTGCTTCAAGTTGATAAATGCTATTCAGTTATTATAATACTAAATCAACATGTAATACATTTTTGCTTCATTCGGAAAACAGTTTCTCTTTTATTTAAATTAAATTTAAGCATAAATACTACGATGCAGTAAAACCATCATATTTCATCTCACGTTATAATAATCTAACACCAGCTAAATAATAATTATAATACGAAATTGGATATAATCCAATAGAGTCCAGATGTGACGACACAACCAAGCAGTAAAACATGACCACAGAGTTCAGCTGAAAGAAATCCAAACTGTGCTGAAAAGAGTCTAAAAGATGATCAAGTCTTGAATGGACCAATCCAAATAGACTGCTTTCTTTACGTCTTGACCTGATCTCTGCTAGTTTAATTGAAACATGAAAGTCGCTCTTTATACATCAACATAAAAAAGACCAGAAACTAATTTCAGTGCTTAATCTAGACAGCAGATGAAAACGTGGATTTAGCTCTTTCCATTGAGGGCAGCTCTGTGGTCTTAATATTTTGATGAAGGCTAATCTTCAGCTTAACATTGTTCATTCAAACCCGGGAAACAGTTTAGACCTCCTTTTAACTCCATTACTGATCGTTTTCACCTTTCCCAAAGATGTGCTACACCACTTCCACCTTTCCCATCTCTTGCTGCTTTCAGTTCTTGGTATGGTTGAGCTCTGCTGGTTTCTGAACGCCCAAACAGATTTTCTTTCATCGGAGGTTCACAATTTGCATTAAGAGGTTTAAACTTGGACCCCTGTAGTCATTTCAGCAGGGCAATGATCCCAAAAACATAACAAAACTTGTTTTGGAATCAAAACTCCAGGTGGTCAAATAAACAGGCTGGAACCACGTTAGAAACTTGACCAGCCTTTTTAAAGTAACTAATAAGGTTGGGGAATAAATGCAGACTAAAATGAAACTGTAAAAACACTGAGAAAAAAAATAAACAGAAACATATATATGCACTAGTTATATATATATATATTTTGTTCAGACCAATTTTACATTGAATGACTAAAAAAATTGTATTTTAGTTCAAGTAAAATCAAAACAAGCAACTCCCACCATTTTTCAGACGATAAACACATGAACAATCAAAATGTATCATGATTATTAGCTCTATGAAAAGATTAAGATTAAGGCTTGTACACAAAAGCTGTAATAGAAGAAGTTATAAAACATTTTGTTCCCTTTAATGAGCCTTTAGAATAAAGAAAAATGAAATCACCAGGTAAGACTTCAAAGAAAGACAAAAATGGGCAAAACCTTCAATTCAGCAAAAAAATTCTACATAATCAGTGTAAGAGGAAGTCTGTCTTATCACATCAATCAATGCTTTTTTCCCCACAGCAAGCAGATCTGAGCCCTCTGCACCAACAACTGGTTGGTTCCCAGTCTTTTCAGGTTGCAAACCAAAAAAAACATCCTTCTTTGATTAAATGTCAGTCATCGTCTTATTCAGATGGTGCGGCTGCGTGTGTTCAAGCTTACCTGCCTCCAGGGATGCTGTGTCTGAGCTTATGGTTGCTGCACATGCATTGCTGTAGTTTTGCCTTATTTCTCTGAAGAACACATTGGTCTCCTTCAAGTTTTTCTTCAGCTGTATGGAGTGCTTGTTGTAGCTGTTAAATGTTCTCTGCAGCTCCCGGCCTAAGGGAGTAATTTTTTGTTGTTGTACATTTCCCTCCATGGTCGACAGGTTGAGCTGTTGTCTTCTTGGCGTGATTTGTTTTGTTTGTTTGTTTGTTTGTTTTTAGCAGGGTCCAAATTTCAAGTTGTTTTTTTTTTATATTATTCTTTAAGCAGCAACAGAAATAAACACGTCCTTTTATGTCAACAACTAGTTAGTTGCCATGCTTGTCCTCCTCATGTGGCAAAGATTATTATTATTAACGAATTCAACAAAATGAATAGTAGTAGGAAAAAAGAAACCTTGAGCAGGAGTGTATAAACAGTAAACAGTAGCTTTAGTCTCTCAGGGAATAAGAAGTGAGCATTTGTTGTTTTCCTGACGAAAGCTGCTAGCTAGCTTGACGTCGCGTGCAAAACAAATTGAGTCGAAAATTTACCAAGCTAGCTTCTGTTTCATATTGTGATAAAATCTTTATGTACTCCAAGAAAAAACGACGGATAGTACCTAGATATTGTTTTTATGCCACGTTACATCTGCCCCACTCGTCTGCTAAGTGATATCTGCCTGCAACCTAGCTCCCCCAGACGCGTTAGCGCCGCTAGCCGGAGGGCATCGCCTGCCCGTTAACAGCTTGGCCTGGCAACACCAACATCCTCCTTAACTTCACATGAACCACCCGGAGCACGGCGGTGCAGCCCCCACTTTACAAGACGGGGCCCAAACTCCTCTGGAGATGAACGGCCAAAGCGGGACCGCAGCGCCGGTCTTCTTCCCGATGAGGCTCCGTGTCCGTGGGGAGGGGACTGCTTCCTAAAGTGGCCGCAGAGCAGGAAAACCAGCAGACATCTTCCAGCCTGGAGAGCGACTACAACTTGCAGCTAAACGAGGGTGGCAGCGGTCAGTTGGCGAAGAAGATGAACGGGAAAGGCTGCGGTGTCGTAGGGCGAGGTGTGTCCGAACCAAACCGCATAGCTGAGCAGGGACCAGGCAATCAAATCACAGCCAAACAGAAAGTCGAGCAGAGCGAAGTTAGGGAATAAAAGGGGCGGGGCCAAGATGTGACAGGGCGCATTGCCTTATGGGAAATGGAGGAGAACTGTCAACAACTGCTGGGATTTCTTCTTGTTTTGTATGGCGGTTGGCAAACAATTTAATCTGCAATACCGCCACCTTCCAGATTGGAGTATGGATCAGACAACTACAGAACAAAAACTTAGAATAAAGATAAAAACTACGTCCCCAGATGATATTTTTATTTTAATTCCCTTAATTCCCTTTTATCTAACTTACTTTTATTCCTATAAAAATTTCTAATTAACACCTATCTTTCATGAACAGATTTATTACATTCTAAAAAAAAAAAAGTGTGCTTTTTCTGTTCATTCACAATAAATACAACAGCCTGTATTATGTATCCTAATTATTTAAAGAGTTGTTGGGATTTCTGATTTCCAATGTCTTTTTTATTTGTTCTTACTTTGGAAACACGCCTGATTATGTGAAAGATAATAGATGGATGCATGGAAAGTAAATTTAAAATTAAGGCTGAACAAAAAACACTGAATCAAAATTGCATGAAGATACAACAGAAAGGATAAAAACAGCAAATATCAACTAGGTTAATTTTTAGTTTGAAGATTAAATGGCGTCTCTGACGGTAAACACCACACAACCAGTTGCACATTACCTAAACACACCATCTTATAATATTAGATATTGTGGTGGCTTTATTTTATTGTATTTTGAACTGAGGTTTTAATTAGCTTGATTTTTCAGCTTTTTCTTATTTTATTTATGTTCAGTATTTGTTTCAGCTGCAGCTGATGTTAAAGTATTTCATATATAAAGTTGTTGTCCATCATGTAAAGATACATTATAACAGAAAAAATCAGTTAGAAAATCAACTAGATTAATTTTGCAATACCAGCAGTTATGCTGAATTTTTATCTAGAAAGGCAGAAAGTACATTTTATTTTCTCTGGAGGCACAAAACACATCACAAGTTCCACATCATCTTGAAAAGATTATTTCCACAGCTAAACGACGCCAAAGGCTCTTGAAACTTTTTGAGTGGTGAACACCTTTCTGAACACCGTTGACATTTAGTACATTATTTTTGCATTTCGACTGATTGGCCAATATAAATCTCTGTGTTGTCTGAGCATAAAACTTTTCCCTATGTGGTGTGATCTTGGTTTCTGCTAAGTGTTTCCATAAAGGTGTCAGTTTTGGAGCAGGAGCTTCTGTCTTGGTTGCAGCTTCTGTCTTGGTTGCTACCCAGTCGATTTCCACTGGGAAAGCTGGTGTTACAAGTTTCCAGTTCAAGGTAGACCGGAATCTTATTGATTACAAAGTTGTACTTTTGCTTAAATGTTGAGGCATGAGCCCAAAAAAAGAAACTATTTTAAATAAACTTTGTTAAGTTTCCCCAAAAGAGTAGCAAATATTTAGCCAAGACTGAGAATCAAGGCTTTCCTTTCCATATTGAATTAATTTCTTCAGGTCAACAAAAGCTGCAAAAAAAAGTTATTGTAAACTATAAAATGTATTCACTCTAAATCAGATTTTTTTTATATATATGAAAGAGTCACATTTACAGTCAAACTGATAATAATTAATATTTTGTAGCTCCACCTTACTATCCTTTGTTTTTTGGGAAGTGCCGATGATGTGATATTTTTTTCTAGGTCATGTGTTTGTTTTTCTCAAAATTTTGGTCACAACTGTGAGACCTGGCACCAGAATCCGTTCATATCCATTGTTCATCTTGTGCACAATGTTCCTTTGCATGCACGAGTGGATAAATGTCTGGCACATCGCTCTGTCCACAAGATGCAAAACAAACGGACTGTCCACGGGGGGTTAATCAAGACACAATGTTTGGATGAGCGGCTACTTTTCAAAAATTAAATCTGACGACAGCTGATCATAACATCCTCACTGACACGTCCATTAGCTGTTCCCAAGAGCACACATATCTCACACATATACATGTATGTATATTTACACACTGAACTAAAGTGTACATATTATTCCTGTGTTCAAACTATTTGATTTCATTGACCTACTTTCAGAAAACAGATGACGCGATGCTGACCTCTTGAGGCCCGCAGCTGCAATGACAAGGCATCGTCAAAACTTGTTCCTTATTTTCTTTAATCATCTAAAGCCTCTGAACAAAAGTTACACAAATATAATTTGCGCTCAGAAAGGACCAGAAACACAATGTGTTTAAACACTATGGCACTGAAAATAACTATTTTTTTTTTTTTTTATATCTCAGTGGACTTTGTATATTGTTCAGATAGCTGTCTATGATCAACACTGCTCCCAACAAACTCAACTTTTTACATTGTTGCTTGTATTTTTCTATATCTCTTTTAGAATCTGCTGCTATTGTGCATAAATATACATCCACATATTGAACTTTTTAAAAATGCAGTGGTTTTTTTTCCATATGTGTACATTTTTAATGTAGTCTGTAATTTCCCTTTTGTATTTTATCTTCTTGTGAACCTGATACTTTGACTTGCATTACACTTTTATGTAGCTGAATTTCTCCGCTGAGGGACAACAAACATAATTGGGGCCCTGCCCATAGCAATGCATAAGGAGAGCAGTGACTGACTTGCTTCGCCTCCATGCATTGCATGGCAGGCACCTATTAATCTTCACCCAATAGAATGTCTCTTTATTTATTTATTG
>VMRN01000024.1:1432691-1500352 GCA_010277015.1 Poeciliopsis turrubarensis | reverse complement strand
GTCTCCTCGCGCTCCTCCTGAGCCCAGGTCTCCTCGCGCTCCTCCTGAACCCAGGTCTCCTCGTGCTCCTCCAGAGTCCAGGTCGCCTCGCGCTGCTCCCGAGTCGCTGCCTTCTGGTGGCCCCAGAGACCTCTGGTCGCCTCTGGGCGTTCCTTGTTCCTTGTCGGGTCCTTGTGGAAGCCGTGTATTCAGTGTCGTCTGTCCAGAAGTTGCTACTGGTGTTGTGCCTTTGCCTTCGCTCAGCTGTGCTGCCTGGTGTTTGGACTTTCTGCATATTTTCACCATTAAAACCATCATACCCACTTCTACCTGGGTCTGCTGCATTACCGCACCACCTTCCACCACACCATACTAGGATTCTCACTAATTTACAGACCAATTCAGTAAACAGCCGTGATTTCAGACTATGGCAAAGATTAAAGTACTTTTTGATATTAGTGAAATTTAATCACAAAAAAGGCTAAAATTACTTTTAGCCAAAACTACTTTACGCAAAAGAGAGGGGAGAAGGCATGGGGCAAAGTCAAAGAAACCAACCGCCATGACTCTGGAAGGAAGCCAGAGCACCTGGAGAGAACCAAACTAATGCACCTGGAGAACATGCAAAATCATGAAGACAGACGAACCCGGACAGGGATTCAGATCCAGGCAAATGTCTTTCAAAGAAAGAAATGTTTCAATCACACCTCAGCAGAATTTAGAGTCCAATTAGCTAAACAGTCGTGATTTCAGACTGTGGCAGGAAGCCGGAGCACCCGGCGAGAAACCTGCAAACAGGAAACCTGTCTAAACTTTTTACTTTTTAATCCCATAATGTCATTTAACTGATCATAAATGGGGACATGTTCATCTCCAGGAAAACCTTCTCGCAGTCTGCAGGGCAGCCTGCTCAACCAACGGTCTGAGTTGTGATGAGATGGCGTCGAACACCCGATCTCTGTGTCTCAAACCAATGAAGATCAACGGCTTTTTGGTGGCTGGCGTTGCTATTGTTATCCCCATCCCTGTCCCGGGTAGCCCTGACACAAGTTTAAATTTCTGTAAGTCAGTGATGTCTGTCAATTTAATTACTTTGTTCACCTTGTTCAGCGAATTGCAAAAACACAAATAGTTCTCCGTCAGATACAGGACTCCGTGACCAACATGTTCTTTCAGTGACCTTTTGTCTTTGTTGATCAGACAGCAACGCCAGCCGGTCTTATATTCCGGCAGAGGTTGCTCACTCTCCGGAAGGTTGAAAATTTCGGTAAAAGATCTCTTTTTCATGAAAGAGAATCGGCTGCCACCTTTTTTGTTGATACCAAGAGAACGAATACTAAAGATGCTCATTCGGGCCTTTGCTGTGGCAAGCCGACTGCTCAGGGTGGGGTGGGTCTGGTGGTTGTTGTCCTTCGTCAGCTGCGGGTCACTGGGTAAGTTGGTCCAAATGATGTAAATGCTGTCGTAATGCTCCCGCAGTTTAGGGTAACACTCAAACAGATAGTCCACAACAAAGAACTTCAAACCTGCAGAAAGTCCTAGAATGAAGCCTATCACCTGGTATGGCATCAGGCAGGAGCATAAAAAGGCCCCCCACAACGTAAAATAAACCTTTGCAGAGCTTCCTGGGTGGACCCACATGAACAGATTTTTTAGTTTTTCAAGGACGTCGGCTGCCTGTCCGGCAATGTTTTGCGCTTTCTGTGCCACTTCGAGGACTAAATGAAACTTTTGACCGATGGTAAGGTCATTTTTCAGAGGATCCACGGGGTGGGATACTTCAGGGATGATGGTCCAGTGGATCTTCCAGCCTTTTGAAATCAGAAAATTTAGTGAAAATCGGAAGATTACAAGAAGCAGGAATGCGGGGATAGTCCAACCATGCCATGCCACATACATATACACAATAAAGAAAAAGGTGGATGCATATCCGGATGTCCAATTAAATACGGCAGCCACGTCATTAAAAAAGTAGGTGAGGGGAATCACATCTTTTTCCAAGCGCTGCAAGTTTTCTGTGAGCTTCTTCGGGCTCAGGGCATCTTCCTTTTGCTCGGTCGCCTCCTCCGATTGGAATTGTAAATCTTCAAGAAAGTTTCCAAAGTGTTGGTAAATCCCTTTTTTGAAACTGCTCCACAGAGTCTCTCTTCCTGCAGGTTGTGGCGATGGCTCTTGTCTGGCATGTTCAAGATGGATCTGCCTGTGTTGCTCTGTCGGTACCTGTCTTTTAAAGGAATCAATGTGGGTCCCATCTGTCTGTTTGTTTAATTCGTTTTCTAAGAATTGCTTTTCCAGTAGCACAATTTCCAGACGTCTTTTCAATTCGTTATATTCCTTCTCTGGTAATTTTTGACCCACCCGAGAAGGTCCAGGAACAGCCTTTGACGTCAGCTGGGTTTGCCCTGGTTGCAAAATTTGGTAAAACAAAATTTTTCCCAGTTTTTTTCTGGAAGGAGTTGTGAACGTTGCACAAATAAATGTTCAATACTTTCGCCTTCCCATTGACAAAAAGAGCAGCTGTTGCTGAGAGAAGCAACAAATATTATTTTTTTTTAATTTATTTGATCCTATTATACATTCATGAGGCAAGATCGTCTTATTCATTAAATCAGTTCCTTCAATTGAAATTGAGTCATGAAGGTTTAGATGGTTTGGATGTAACCTATTAATCTTCACCGAATAGAATGTCTCTTTATTAATTGGGGCCCTGCCCATAGCAATGCATTCGCAAGACAGTCACTGCCTGCCATGCATTGGCAGGCACCTATTATTCTTCACCCAATAGAATATCTCTTTATTATTGGGGCCTGCCATAGAAATGTATGGCAGGCACCTATTGTTCTTCACCTCAAAATAACTGCCGCTTCCTACTACCGTTAATGCGGCCGATACCGCTGCGTGCCCCCTCATAATATATATATCAAAATGTGCGGCTCGGTCCCGGCACTGGAGCTATTACTTTTGTTGGCATTTCGAGTAAATGTGGCGTGATAATTATGAAAAAACGAGCCAAATTCAAGTCAAAACAAAAGACTAACTGACACAAAACAGAGTCAGTTAATCTCAAACTGATAAAATTCTGTCTCCCCCTGTCTGACTCACAGCTGGCAGAGGATCCATTACCATAGCAACAGAACACAGGAGGTCCAGCTGATTAGTACTACAAAAACGCATCACTATAGTTTTTACTGTGGCAGAACTCTGAGGACTGAGCTGGCCTTTAGAACTACTTGTGTTGGGCATTTTATAACTGATTTCAACCAACCATTGTTACACAAGGGATTCGTGTGGCAATTAATTTTAATTAAACTTGATGAAATTAAGTTTAATTAAAATTTCAAAATAAAAGCATTGATATTTTTATATCATGTCTTTGCTCTTTTGGGCATTATATAACTGACTTAACTAGTGTCACTATTTCGAGATAGTATCTCATTATAATAAGATTGTATCTCATTATTTCGAGATAGTATTATTTTGAGATAGTATAATGAGACATTAGCATTTCGCTGTTCCCGACTAATGCACTGCCATAGGCAGTGCAATAACATGATCCTGCATTATCTTTTTCTCAAGACAGAGCACTAGCATTAGCCTTTTACCTTAAACAAGCTTTTAACTATTCTTCCGACTTGTTAGAAATTTTTTGCATACTGAATGGAGCAAGTCAATTACAGAGATCATGCTAGTGATACCCCACTTGCTACTGACAGTATTCGCGCTAACATTAGCATTTTGGTTAATTTTAGCTTCTACACTCATTTTAACATACTGAATGGTGCAAGTCCATATTGGTGAACATTCTTGTGATTTTCCACATGATACTGTGAAAAGTTTTAGCCAAGCTTAGCATTCATGATAATTTTTAGCATCAGAACCTGGGTCCAAACCGACGGGCACACGTTGGCAGGCCCCAGCTAAATTTCTTCAGGAATTTTCTAGTTTCTATTCTATTCTATTGAAGATATTATCACATTAAATTAGGATCTTTAGAGGTAAATGTGCTCAACAAATGTATATCATAGAAAACATGACACATTTTAACAGCATAATAAGACAAAACTCTGTAAATATATTTTATTTTTCCTCATTTAAAAGCTATATTGACGCTCTGATGCGCTCACTTTATTAATGGCGTTTGTTCTGTCGACCTGTGCGTCCCGACTGGGAGAGGCACCACTTCAACGCAACCAAAGTGGGCGAAAGAAAATCAAGAGACGCTAAATAAAGTATAATGTGAGGAAATAGGAACACTGATAAAAGAGAAAGGGAAAAACTGAGGGCGCTCTACTTTCACAAACTGAACATTTGATCCGTCACCTGAAGCGCCTCCTCCCCCGCCTGACGTCGTGCCGTGCGGGCGGTGCTCCCTCTCTCCCCCGCTTACATGTGTACCTGCGTGTCTCTGCGTTTGGTCAGAGCTCTCCACGGGTAGAGCAGACCTTTTTCATTTCAAACCGGAGAGAACCCCGTCGGCTCCGGAGTCCCTGGGATGCGTTTTATAACCGCAACACCTGATTCTGAAACTAGGTAACGAAGACCCCCCCCCCCCCCCCCACCGCACCGGTGCGTCACCATGAACGGCCCACGCGCTGCCCATTTCCCACCCGATGACAACTCTCACTTGGGGAAAACTCCGTCCCCACTGCCCGCGAGGAGGCAAGCCGTGAAAAGACACCATCACAAACACAACCTGAAGCACAGGTACGAGTTCCTGGAGAGCCTGGGCAAAGGGACCTACGGAAAGGTGAAGAAAGCCAAGGAAAGATCCGGCAGACTGGTGAGAAACAGCAGATGATCTTTGGTTTTGTTAATAATGTATGGGCCACACAGCAGGTGCGCAGACTGCCTGATCACCACCTGTTGTTTACAGGTAGAGGGTTGTTCTTATGAGTCTGCCAGCTGGTAGTGTGCATTTTCCTTTTAAGTAAGAGGAGAAAATAGTTCACGTTTCACTTTAGGGAAATTGGGACGTTTCTCCATGAAATGCAATGTTTTGGGTTTTTTTTTTTAATTAAAAATATCAATAGAATTGCAAAATATGCATTGAATGCAGTTGCTTAAATAACCAATCAGGAGCCGAGTTGGGCAGCTGTGCAAACACATTGCACAAACAGACCTTTCACAACAACAGCTAATCAAAGGCGAACAGCGACGACTTACAGCTACGTGTAAACTGGGTTCATTTAAACTCAACGTTGGTTCATAACAACTCGATCAGTTTTACTTTGTGATTGAATGGTGTAATATCGTAAAGCTACTCTTGAATACAATTTCTACTTCACTGCATGTAGGACAAAAATGTTTTAATGCACCAAACACAGACACTAACCTATAGTTTATGATAAAGTAAGGCTTATTGTTTGTGCTTCATCGTTTCACTGCTATTTTGAGGTAATTGTGGCTGTACAGAAACATGTATTGCAAGTACTTTACTCTGTTCTTACCAATATTTCATAACTTTTATACTAAATAAAATAGGAAAAGTCCTTAAATTTATTTTGCAATGATATTTATATATAGTATTTGTCTTTAAAACACCAGAATTGTCACATAACTTTATATTTTTGTCTGTCTCATGACATCATTTTGAACATTTTAATCAGATCTCCTGATCACTTCGTCAGTACTTTATCCAATACTTTTTGCTCTCTTGTATGGTTACATTTTACTTCTAGTTGAGTACAAATATGTTGAAGTAATGCAGCTCTTCTCACCTTTGCAACTAGTTTAACATCATCACTTTGATTTGACACGCACACATGAGTCATAGCACAAAGGCATTGTGTTGGGCTGACAAAAGCAACTTTTCCCCTGAAGGAATCTTTCACAGGAAAGTTTAGAAACTTTCTTTCAAACTTCCTGGTTCAGGAAGAAGGGGATGTCCAGGTGAATAACGATTCCCTTTGACATATAAGGAAATGAGAGGCATTTAAAAGAAAAGGGAAAGAGGAAAAAAAAAAGCTAAAGATGGGAAATGTAAATTATATTCCCTCTTAATATAGTCACCATTTCTACTTTTAGAGGAAAAAAAAAATAATGTTTCAATTTAATATTTCATGTTTTGAAATAGGAAGTCAAATAAACATTTGGTTTCTGTTTCCCATAAGTAAAAATGTTATGGCCAAACTGAGAAAAACAAATGGTGTTGGTGTTTAGGTGTAAAATAATTTTAGTTAAATGCCAGAGAAAATGGAATAGGCCTCACGGTTTACTGCTGCACACTGCCGTGTAGCTGAATGAAAGATGGCTTCCACACTTTTACTTTGTCTACAAGAAAAATAAATTTGACTTGCTGTTTTAGGGGTAAAGATAAACTAATAATAACATTATGAATAATGGTCACATTTACTTTAAAGGCACATTTGGCGTCTGTTTATATGATGTGTTTAATAACATAACTCATATCAATGACTCATTATTTTTACAATTTATGCTTTAGTCATTTTCACTTCTGACTAATTTAGATAATATATATTTTTATTTTGATTTATTTATGTATTTTTTACTCAAGTCTGATTGTTTATTTTTTACAACCATTGGTTCAACAAACGCACAATTCAATGCCTGTTTTTGTTTTTATAAAATTCAACAAGTTGCAGCAAACAGGACGTCGCAAGTGAAAGCAGAAATATTGTAATGGTTTAGTTTCAATTATCTGCTTTCAGTTAGGCCACTGCTAAAAATAACAGACTGGGTTAAACCTTCATGCCTATCTTATCAGATCTTTTTGCCTTTTATCAAAGATGGCGAGTAGAAAGAGCGAAACCCGTTTCATCTCAAGGAAGTCGGATCAGGAAATTCCCAGATATTCTTGAAGCAAACAAGTTCAGTCTCGTCTACACACCCTTTCTTCTTTCTCACCGTCTGACCTGACTTATTGCCGAACAGTTCACGAGAAATGAGTCGGTGTCTGAGATTCATTCCTGTTGACGGGTTTCCTTTTAATAATGAATCAGTCCAAAGAGAAGTGTCAAAAGTAAAGACAAGACAAGCCAAGTAACAATACCAAACGGAAAAGAACAAGACATTGATTTTCAATAATAAATGCTCAGGGATGATATCTGGTTGGCTCGGACAATGGATGGCTCTATCTCTCTTATCATGTCACTGCTGCTGCCCCTGTTGTCTAAGTTCACATATTTAATTACATTATCCTGCTTAGGTTGGGGGTCAGAACATATGAAGTGCTGCTAATCACACACCAGCAAAACTGTGCAGATTTGGTCCCTAGATTGGATTATAATATTCACTAATTTTGAATAAGTTTGGCTTAATTTTAAAGCACTAAACTGCTTTTAAAGTTAATTTGTGACTTTCCCAATAGGAACAGCTTTGTGGTCTACAAATATTCTTACCTACGTCAACATTTCATGACGAGGATTTGCTTAAAGCAGGTGAAATGATTTTATCTGGCTTAGACTTAAGGTCAGAGATTATAAAAGATTGAGAGGATTTTTTATTAACTCCATCATGGGAGTTGTCTGCACAGAAGCACCAGTTTTTATTACGACGAGAAGTTACGAAAGTGCCCAAGGAAAAGTGAATGACCGAAGTTTTAAAGTCACTCGCTGGTTTACTAAATAGTGAAAGTGTTTCTGTGTTGTAGAAATGTCATCACATTTCCCTTTCACCTTGGATAAAATGTTAATAAAAATACTTTTTAGCTATTTCTGACTACAACCTACATGTACAAAATTTTAGGAAGGTGATATCAAGGCCTGTATTTTCAACTGCAGATGAATTAAGAATCAAAAATCTTCAATTATATTGTGGGGTTTTTTTAACCAACAATATAAATACTTTGTTAGTCTAATAGGAAGCGAAGGTAATGTATCAATTAGTTTACTTAATCTTTTCTGCTTCAGTCAATTAGAACAGGAAGATTTAATTAGCATCACAAATAAACTGGAAAGCTCTGTTTTCAAGATTATTGTCCTACAAACCCATTCATCTCTTCTTACCTAATTGGCTTCATGTTAGCAAAGTACATTAGCTTTTGTGACTATTTGAAAAACTAACCAGCAGTTAAAAACACCACAAACTGAAATCTGCTCTGAAAAATAGATGGTTTTGTTTTAAAAGAAAAATCTTTAGCTCTACTGTGTTGTACTGTTCAACTAATAAAACAGGTGTAGGTTGATGTAATTGCAGATATTTACACCAATCGGACAGCTTTTTGTTAGCTTATGGCTCAATTAGTATAACAAACAGTATTTTCTTAATAATGCTAATGCTATAGCTATATATTTAGGAAAATAGTGTGTGATAATAATTTTGTCAAATATGTTGTGTGATGTCAAATTTGAGAGTTTAAATATCTACAATTTGTTGTTATGCATGCTAATATCAGCATGCCAGAGTCAGTTTTGTATTTATGGCTTAGAAACAATAAACCAGAAACTTATTAGATGTGAAATATTCCATCTGCTCCCCTTTTACAAGTTTATTAGCAGTTTTTTGTACCTTATTTTTCAATCCAGCAGGTTTATCTCGACCAACTAAACTTTTTTTCATTTGGTCAGAGCCTGTGGGTTGTTTTTGCCGTTACTGTGTTTGTAGGTTGGATTCATAATTTGTGTGTATTTGTACAGATAGATGGTGTGAAATGTTAACATTTCCACCACTAGTTGTGTTTTGTGTGAAGCAGATTGGCCTCCCAACAAAGACAGCACACAGTCTGAAAACCTCCACAGGGGTGTGAGGTCGTCACGAGTAGGATTTTACACCCTCTGAAAGCTATGCTAACAATCGCAGGAAACGGCCAGTTCCCAGAATCAGGAAAAGGAGTCAGTGTCGTGGTGTGAATGTTTTGATGACCCTAGAGACAGAACTACGCCAGACAGTCTGACTCACGACAAGAGACTGCTGCGTGTCAAAAGTGATTTAGCGAGTCGCTGCTTTACTCATTCTCCTGAGTCTGCAGCCTTGAGGGTTTAGAGATAAGCAGAGAAAAAGGAGGACACCCCACCGGCTGGGCCATCTGCCGCCTCATGACACCCTGAGCTTCGGACAGGCTGATGACGCACACAGAGGAATCCCAGGCATCTGGGCTGCAAATAGACAACCATGACATACAAACATGAATACAGCCTGTTCAAAGAAAAACAGACACCATAGTCCTCATTCGGACGTTTTTCTAAGGGCTCAAATGGTGGACAATATTTATTTTTCTTCTTTAATTCCTAAATATTTAGACTTGTGTTCATTTGGCCTTTTTAGAAAAAGCTCTGCAGATGTTTTTGGTCAACTGCCCTCAGTTGGTGGTCAAGAATTTCATTGCTTTGTAATATCGGACAAAAAGCACTGCTATTTTGTACCTTTCTTTTTCTTACCTAAAAACAAACAATTTTATATACTGTATGCCGTTCCTTAGAGGACGGCATACAAATGTTTTGTCATCGTCAAGTATTTTCATAAAGTTATGCAAACAGATGTTACCTAAAATCGAAATGAAATTGTGTTTTAATTCAACGTTTTATATCTGAAAAATCTGGCATAAAACAACTAAAACTAACCAATAATATGAAATGATGGATCAAAATGATCAGGACAAGGGCTGAAAACTGTTAATGTTTAGTCTTACAAAAGTTATTTTTTAATTTAAAGATTTTTTGTGAAAGACAGCTCTCCTTTTCATATGAAATTGTAAATGATGCTGGTAAAATTCAAGTGAGCATCTTCCCCAAAGCTATTTTCATAGAAAAATAATTTACAAGAACTTACTTTGGAGTCTCTTGTGATACAATAGTTGCCGTTTCGTTTTTTTAAAGGATGGGTACGGCATTTCCACTGTGTGACAACCTTGAATAAACAAAGATTTCACTGTATCTCTGAAATAATGCAGTAGTTTACTCCACTGTGGGGGTTTGTTTATTTCCTAACCAATAAATTGGTCTTTAAGTATTAGAAAACCGCAGTTGCTTTTTTTCTGCTAGCTAGTGGTTAGCAACAGGTAGGGGAAGGGAAATGTTTGCGCTGTAATAAAAAATGTATCATAAAACACGTTAATTCAAGCATTTTGTCCCATTTTTTTTTTTTTGTTTAAGGTGGCTGTAAAATCGATCAGAAAGGAGAAGATCAAGGATGAGCAAGACCTGGTTCATATTCGGCGAGAAATTGAGATCATGTCCTCGCTGTGTCACCCCCACATCATAACCATTTACGAAGGTATAAATTTAATACTCCTAGTTTCCTGAGAGTTTCGATTTACCAGGTAGTGTTCAACATTTTCAAACTGCCAGCTGTAAGAAAAGCTGAAAAAAGACATCTTGCCATGAGAGACGGGGATTGAGAGTTTAGTCACGAAGGTCTTTGTGTTGAAGACTCGATGCGGTTATATAAGTGCTTAGTAGCGCAGCAGCTCTCTCAGATAATGTGTTGACTCTTTTGTCATCTGTCACCATTCAATTCTAATGACACGGTCATTATCAGTGCTTCTTCATCCTTATTATAGAAACCTGTTACACAGCATCTTCGAGTTGCAAATGTTTAAACAAAGGCTGTTCTTCTTCTTTCTTAGTTTTTGAGAACAAGGACAAAATTGTGATAGTGATGGAGTATGCCAGCCAGGGGGATCTGTACGACTACATCTGCGACAAGAAAAACCTCTCCGAACACGAAGCTAGGCACTTCTTCAGGCAAATCGTATCTGCTGTGCACTACTGCCATCAGGTAAGAATGTTTTACCCATAAAGTCATAATTCAAACGCCATAGAAACGGGTTATAAAATTTCCAGCTAAAAACGTTACATAAGGGTCATTATTTACCGTCACCAGGCAGCTCTGAACAGGAAGGCTATGAGAACAATGAGACAGAAATGAGCAGAGCTAGCGTTGGGGCTAGAGGCCAGCTTTTCCAGAACACACACACGCGCACACACACACACACACACACACTCACTAACAGTTTAATGAGGGTGTGAATGAACAGAACAGAACCCTGACAAACACACACAAGTTAGTTGTTTCTACAGTCCAGTCCAGGACAATTACATTTAGGTCTTACTATATGTCAGGGTGAACAGTCTGCACTTTGGACTACCTTCATAAATGTTTGCTGGGATGAAACTTACTGCTAATTGCTTGTCGTAGACAACGTCTGCCATCTGTCGTATTTTACTTTTATGGGGCACTCATCTCTTGTTAAATATTTAATCTTCCATGGTTGCATAACGTTGAAAGGTCATCGACACATGTTTTATTACCCAAAATGTCAGCACAAATTATTAGTTTTTACTTAGATGCATCTTGGCTATAAGCAAATGTAACAAAACTCCAGAATGCATTATCATACTGATTGTGAATCGCAGTTTGGTGGTGTATTTTTTTTTTTGCTCCAAAGGAAACTAATTTAAATCAAAGGTATTCCCCCCTGCAGAGCAAAGGACAAAGACACATAGCTGACATACTTGAAGAAAATGTTCAGTTTGACAATGAGAAAGATTACCCTTTTATACCCTTTTATATGTAGTGTGGACATTTTAATGTTAACTGATGTACAATAATGAGAGTGAAGCTGAATTTTATGCTAAAATAATTCACATTTTTTAACAACTTTTTATTTCCTCCTAGAATGGAATCGTACACAGGGACCTGAAACTGGAGAATATTTTACTAGATGGCAACGGCAATGTGAAGGTATGCATGCTGTGTTTACACCCTGTTTTATTCACACGCAACAACTCGTGAAACTTGGCAATATTTGACCAGCATTTTTCTTTCTCAGATTATGTTGTACCATGAAATGCATTGGAATTCCTTATTTACAGAGGTTATTAAAATTGCATATTTGCCAGATTACCAAGAAGTAGACTGCAATTTGACTGAAAATCAAACAAATCAATACAAAATGAGGAGTAACTGGCTGCATAAATGTATAAACCCTTTGTTTTATAGACCAGGTGATTTAAATTCAGCTCTTGAATTAGTGTGAGTCTGGCTGCCCAGGATGGCTGAAGGTGCTGCAGTCTTCAGTACTATTTCTTTGTTTTAGAAGTAGGGTTGCAGTAGAAAAACCTTTTTTTTTTTTTTTTTTTCTTTTGCCACATTTCTATCAAATATGTTTGTGCACCATGCGCAAAGCAAAACTTGGATTTCCTTCAAGGTAGATGTGAGTTTACATTGAGTCACTGTGAGTCTGAGTAAACATCAAAATCAACAATGAAATGCTTCACCTGAAGGAAATTAAAGTTTTGGAATGGAGTGGAAAACTGAATATGACACTTGAAGAGATGTCATGAAAATCTGATAGATTTATACACTTATGCAACTAGGTTACTTGTTTTGTACATGTTTTCCCCAAATATTTGTTTTTCAAATGAATTGTACAGAATGTATGTCGCATTAAATGAGGAAAATGATTAATAATGCTTTTACTTTACAAAACCTGCCACTTTACTAAATGCTGCATGTATTCTTTAGACCTGTTGTACGAACCATTATTTAAAGATAGAATAATTATCTTCAATAAATAATGTCTATCATAATGGAAAGTTAATATGGTAATCCACTAGATCAGGAGATATGAAGGTAATCTTTTGACTCCTTACCTTTTCAGATTGCAGATTTTGGGTTGTCTAACCTTTACCACAGAGATGAATATCTTCAGACCTTTTGTGGCAGCCCTTTATACGCATCCCCAGAGATTGTCAATGGACGGCCGTACCGGGGGCCTGAGGTCGACACCTGGTCCCTTGGTGTGCTGTTGTACACATTGGTTCATGGCACCATGCCATTTGATGGGCTCAACCACAAAATCCTGGTCCAGCAGATTAGCACAGGGAACTACCGGAAACCAAGCAAACCATCTGGTACATCTGATGCTCTTCATTTGGATATGTAATCTTATTTCTAAGCCAAACTTGAGCACTAGATCTATAATGTTTTCCTTCTTTTTCTCTCACAGATGCTTGTGGACTCATTCGTTGGATGCTCATGGTGAATCCCGAGCGCAGAGCTACAATTGAGGAGGTTGCGGGACATTGGTGGCTGAACTGGGGCTACCAGCAGGCGCTGCTCTGCGAGAGGAAAAACAGTTTGACAGAACAAACCAATTCACTGGCGTCTACACAAAATCCCACTGGGCTGACCACTGTTGCTAGTTGGCTGCGGCGTACATCCAGACCTTTACTGGAGAATGGCTCCAAGATGCGCTGCCTGCTCCGCTCGCAGGTTGGTGGAGGTGATGTCGTCCGGCAGCGTTCTCTACGAAGATCTCAAAAGGAGAATAACGTCTCACAGACAGTTAATGACGCAGTCACAGACTCCCGGCCCCATAAGGGTATTCTAAAGAGGCGCAATAGTGCAAAACAGAAAGCAATACATGAAAGCCCGAATGTGGGTGTGGTGAATTCCCAGGTCAGTTCTTCTGCAGCGCTGCCACGTAAAGGCATTCTCAAGAAACCCGTAGAGAAAGAGTCAGATTATTATTCTTCTTCACCTGAACACAGTGACTCTGGCTGGGTGCCACAAACTAAAGAGTGTCCTTCAGCTCCAACCTGTAAAAAAGGTATCCTCAAGCGAAATGGAAAATTCTCTTCTGCTGGGCTTCAAGAGTTTGGCTCTCTGGATCAGTTGGCAGCTTCTTTACCAATAGGAGCCACCAGGTGCAGACCAAGCGGAGCCATCAGTGAAGACAGCATTCTGTCCTCGGAGTCCTTTGATCAGCTGGACCTGCCGGACCACGTGAGACCTCCGACACCACCGGACAAACCGGCCAAAGCCAGTATGAGAGGCAGCGTCTCTGCAGACAATCTGTTGGACATAGCTGAGGACAGGATTCTGGCCGATAGAGTGCTGAGACCATGGGACTGTTACAGGTCCGGAGTGGCCGACAGCGCCTTCTCAATCAGTGACTGCGATAATGTGACAGAAACTTACAAACAGGCCATGGTTATTCGGGGATCTGCAGCAAGCTAAGGATCCGGCTTTAGGAAAGAACAAACTACTGAGGACATGATGGCCAAGATGGGGCTTCTGGAAAACTTGAAGAATCACACCGAACCAAAAAGGGAGGACATGCGTATAAAGATCCGAATATGTTTTAGGTGATTCATAACTGGGATTTAATCTAGAAAATAAGACTGATTTTAATTCTATTTAAACTAAACAGAGCTAAGGATCAGTTAAACATCAAAGATTTTTGGGAAATGAGAGTTAAAGCTCAACATTTCAGAGCTGTAATGTTCGGTGTCTCACATTTTAACCAAAACAGTAATTTGGAAAAAATATTTCAAGTACAGCAGTCGATTGGACAACTTTGTTTTTAATTGTCTCTTTACCAGTGTGTCATGATGGCCTACTTTCCACATTTATGACCACTTGTTGGTTTTGATTTACAAAGTCTTTTATTTCCGTTGGTGTGAGTCAACACAGTTTTGACCCATTTAAATTTCAGTTTTGTGATCAGTATGTAGAGAAATCAGGTTAAATGTTAGGATTTCTTATCTGCTGTAATGTCTTTTATTGTGTGGAAACTGATATTTTGCAAACCAAAGAGTAAATTTACTCAGATGTTGGTGTGTTTTGTAAAACAGAAAGTGCCAAGATTATGTTTGCCTGTAAGAGAAATGTAATCTCAGTGTTTTGTTTCTTTTCATGTTTTCCTTGAAATTACTTGTTTGGATAATGACTTGAACAGGTGTGACCAGCAAAACCTGCTTTGCCTCCGAGCTTGCACTAATGCATATGAACAGGTGGCTTCTGACAATTTGCATGCATGTGGCAGGTCCTAATAGAGGGCGAGGTGCACCAAGTCTTTGTTTCTGGCACAAGAATAGAAACACGTGCTTGTTTGTCTCTGCATATTTACATAAGGATTGGGCAGAGTGTGAGCTGTTGGAATATTTTGACTTGTATCAGGGTAAAACTTGGAATGAATAACCATATATGCAGATATTATTTTTATTTAAGCCTGAAAATTCTCGCATATCAGTTTGACTCTGGATAATATCGTCTACTGTTTTTGCTTTGGTTTTTTTTTAAGCAAGAAAGATGTTATTGTTTGGTTAAAAATGTATACAATACACACAAGTTGCCTAATTCCTATTGGTATTAAGTTAGGTGTGGTAGAGCAATTTTATGACCTTTAACTTTAATGTCAAAGCTGCACATGTATGCTGCTGTTCAAAAAATCTTTTGTCTTTAAATTAATGTGGTAGTTTTATTGTGGATCATTGGGAACAGATTGCCTGTGTATGTTCACAAGAAATCATGTTTCAACTGGAAGTTATAAGGCAAACAAGCACCTTTACAAAGACACTTTGAGTGTATAGAGTAAGGTGTATGTGAGCATTTTGACTTTTTCCTCTCCTCAGTGAAAGTGAAATCTGGAGGCTTTGCTCATGCATTTTATGATGTCTGTGTTGGCCAAAGTTTCCAGCTTGTCATTTGTTTGTTTGATCTACATTCCTGGGATGAAGAAATCAATAAACAAAAAACAAAGTACTCATTTGCTGACTGACCATGTTATCCACGTAGATCACATGAGTTGTTGGAAACGTGCAGCAACATCAGTTTCAACTTATCAGAGCAGCAGACGAGGTACAAAGAAACTCAAACATACTGTTGTAGAAAGTAAGCAAACATTGCTGTCAAGCTTAAAGTGCAGCTTAGTATCACTGATGAACTGCAAGCACAATCAGAAATTTTAGAACAGATTTTTTTCTAAACACAATATAAATTCAACAACAGTTTTTTTTTTTAATTCATTATATTGAAAAAATAACATTTATAAATTGGGCTGTGGATATAATTCCACTGCTTCCCAAATTTAGTCTTCTGGCTGCAGTTTAAATCATCTGAACAGTTCATGGCAGGGAGGAATGTTTGAGCTTAATTTCCTGAGATGGTATAAGCGGCGTCAGGATAACATCCTGGATGTGTGCAGGAGTGCAGCTGATCTCTGAACTGTGTGCGTCTCTCCTGCCAACTCCCTCCTGGACCCAGGAGGGCAGACTGAGCTCCAACACGCTTCCTAGCAGCTCGCAGCAGCAGATGAGAGTACTCTGTTTGGGGTCAAGAATCACAAACGGGCCTGGATTTAAGGTGACGGGATACCTTAACATCTTGAAGTACTCTGTTTAAGCATTCTTAGCCATACATGCTCAAGATCAATACAAAAAATCAAGAAGTAAATTTATTCCATTAATTTGAATCAAACAAAGACCTGAATCAACACACATTACTACACTTAAAAGTTTCAGAACAGTAATTATATTTTTTTTAAGGAGAACAGGTATCCAAACCAACCTGGAACTGTCTGGTTTAGATTTCTTAAACCTAATGGTGAACAACTCCAGCAGCATTTACAGCCACATGAAATGCCATGAAGTGTTTGGAAAGGTGGCAATGAGGGTTTAAGTCACATTGTAGGGTTTTATAGCATGAATGACCTGCTTAAGGTTTTACCAAAGTACCTCAAATTCAGGGTTGACTAAGCCATGTTGTGGTTCTTCAAATTACCAAGTATGTTGATGCTTAGAAACACAAAATGGTGGCTGGACCAGCTGATTCCATAGTTGATGTAACATCTGTAATGTCTAGTTGAGCTCAGCTTTCCAAACAGTGTGGCTAATCACAACGGTTTAACAGGGGAGGAAATAAAATATTCACATAAGATGATTTAAGCTTTTTTTCTTAGCAAACAAGAAATATCATTTGAACACTGCTTTTCAGATCTACTAGATTGTCTCTGATGTTTAATTTTGTTTGATTGTTTGATTTGCCATTTTAGTGTGGCAAAAAAAAATGCAAAAGCAAAAATGTTTTTGCATTTTTTTTCTTGAGGCTGATAAGGAAGTTTTGGGAGAAAAAGCTCCAAAACATACTGTTGACCGGGCAAAGTCAAAGCGATTGCAGCAAATACTGGTTAAATATTATACTTACCAGATCAGCAGCCAACAGGCTGGCCAAAAACTTGATAACTGACTCTAAGTTGTGGCTGTCCACCATCTTTAGTTTCTGTATGGCTTTGCTCACACAGGCACATGTAAGAGTAGAGGGCAGGAAGGATAAAAACTTGCAATCTGGAGACACAAAAAGGGGATGAGTTACTAGAGATTTCATCATTGTAAGGATTTCTGCGGTACTCAAGGCTACAGGGTAACACCGAGACACACCCTGAAAGACAAATAGAGAGGAAGTCCTTTCCCAAAACCTGTCTACCTAATATCCTAATTGCTGCAGGCAGGAGAAATCGTGAGACAAATCCATTCTGTGTTTGCGTCACACCTTTTTGAATGCCGCAAAAAGTCGAGATCCGGGAATTATTTTTACTGAAAGTGCTGTAACGTTATAGTGTGTCTGAAAGAGAACCAACTGAAGGGATCCTTGTGACCTGCTGCCTCTGGCACCATCACAGAGAATCATGGGAACTCAGCCAGCTGAATAGTCGGGACTCAGGACTTTCACGGTAGGACAATGCAGGATTACACAAACTCAGCTCCCTGCCTCCAAAACAAAATGCTGACACATCGTGAACACAGTAATGGCTGCTGCCACTGCAACTGGTCACTGCTTGCAAAGATGTTCGATTTCACAGGAGCAAAAATGCTTAATTACATAAAAGTTATGCAGCTATGCAGTCACTCAAAACATAAAGCAGACTCCTTTTATGACCAGATGAAATGTGTAACCAAGCCAATCAATCAGCTTTTGTTCCTCTTTGCTGGAGCCAGCCACCTCATGTGTAGGTAACAATGTTATGCAACTCACCCATTGTTGCCACAGCAATGTAGGAGTGAACATGTTGGCGGATGTGCTGGAGGTGAGGGGCCTGGACGAAAGGGAGAGCATGAAGAATGGGCTCCAGGAAGTCAGAGGGGACCACAGAGGCCAGACACCAGTCTAACCTGGACACCACCGCCACCTCCCACTGCTGCAACATACACATTCCTCTAAATCAACCTACCATCATAATCCCACTGCAAGGACATTCACATACATGAGGCCACCGGTCATTGGCCCCCACTACCTCACGCTGACACTAAGGAAGTCATGTATGCATGGATACCTTTAAATCATCAACAAAGGCTACAGAAAAAGCACATTTTTTGCATAGTTTAAAATGGATTCACAATTATTCTGACTTTTAATAATAATTACATTGTTGATGTCTTGTATCATTGTGAGCTTCATTTTTAACAAAGTTAATACAACTAATGATTCGAGAAGCTTTGAAGGGCTTTGGGAATGTTCTTTATTATATACAAAGTAGTTTATAAACTACTTGTTAAGTTTTCCAGGTCAGATTTCCAGACTTTTCCAGACTCCCCAGTTTGTTTTAGGCCATTTTAGAAATTTAGATATAAAGCTTCATTTTAGTATATTTTTCCACCACTATCAGACTGAACGTGTTACCTGAATCTGAATACATTGGTGGCACTTTAATTCAAATAACATGTTGATTATAATAAGGTTTAATTAATTAGTATATTGTACATTTTCATACACCCAGATAATAACCACAAATGCATTATTTAATTTTTTTTTTTTCAAAAAGACAAATTTTGTTTATCATGATTTATTCGTAAAACCAACGAAAAGCATAAAACATCCAAGAGGATGAATGTTTTTTATAGGAACTGCACTTGCCAAATCTGGCCTTCATGGAAACAGACTACAGGAGGACTGTTGTTATTTTATTAGGTCAGTTTTGGAGCCAAGTAAAAAGATAAATCTGAACCAAGTTGGCTAAAGTGATGGATTAAATTTTTAATTTCTTCAAAATGCCACCCCTAAAAACCAGTAACTGGTTCCAGTTAAATCAAGTTCAACTCCATGTAACTTTTTTTTTTTTTGCAGTATTTTTACTTCAAATACATATTTCCCCCAAAATATGAACCAAAGGAAAAAAGAAGGAAGCAAATAGAAAGATAACAGATTTACCAAAATATCTGAGACTGAGACAGAGTTGTCTGTGTAGACAGAAAGCTTGTCAGCTGTCAGGGGGACCGTTTCTCTCATTTTGGAGGCGAGGAACATGCAAGCCACCCCTAAGAGCTGCAGCTGGGACCTCTGGATGGGAAAGCGGCTCAGGTAGGAGTCCATGTAGCGCACCGCCTGCGGGAACACCTCCTCTTCACACAGCTGCTCCTCACACACCTGCCAGACACCGGCTTTTTATGATCAGAACTACACTGGGTGTATTTAATGAAAATTAAGACAAGACTGACATGCCTTCAGCATCCACATGGTGACAATCCTCCTCATGTGCGGCTGGATGTCCGTCTGAACGGAGCAGCGGGGGGACGCGCGGCAGGCCTGCTCCAGGGCCCGCAGGTTGTCCAGGGCCCTGCGGTCGCCGATAACCTCAGGGTCTCTACCCGCTCTGAGAACCACACCCTGCGCTGGTTCATGGACGCGTTTTGTCCCCGAGTCATACTGGAAGCTTTCCATCTTTCCCGAAACGCTTTTGAATGACAAACGTAGCACTCAGCCGCCCGTAAAGACGCTAGCTAAATTTAAAAAAAAAAAAAAAAAACTCCTAGCATTAGCGGCTTTGCTAAGTGTGCTGTTACCATGGCGACAGGAGTTCAAGGCATGACGGTTTTCTTCCGTTTCTTACAAAATATATATATATTTTTAATATTGGAAAATAGTTAAAATTCAATTAAGAACTCTGACCTTTATTCTCAGATTTTTGTTTTGCAATGGCCCTGCTGCTCTTCCATATTATTGTTTGTTTTTCATTAAATCATCAACTTGAGTAAATAGGAAAAAAAAAAATCTCTCAAAAGATATTTTATTTCTTACAGGAAAATGGTAAACATTCTGAGTTTACCCCAGACACTCTTGGGTTATGCAGCAAGAATCCCAGGATATCCCCCCAATGAATGGCTACAAATGACAGGTATTTCAAACACCTTAAGGCAGCTTTTGAAGCACAACCGAGTATTAGATCTAGAGACAAAATCTGCATGTACTTTTGTGTGTGCTTTTTCCCTCACAGGCCAGTTTAGTTTTGATAGCGCTGTGTTTTTGAGTTTTATTTACTTGGGTTGCTGTCGTCACGTGTAAACATTTGAAATGTTCACTGTGTAGAAAAAGGAAGCTGGGAACGAATCATTCAAAAGTATGGAGATGTGGGAAGAAAACCTAAAGACTGAAATGTTTCCTGACCTTGGCCAACACGAGGTTATAAAAACTACTGTTTTAAAGTTTTAGCAATAAAAATAGTAACTGAAATAACCATGAACTATTAGGATGGTTATTATTTTTTTAAGAAAGGAGATTTGTTTTGCAGCAACCATTATCAGGAGCTCTGTTTAACATCGTACTAATGTTTGCATGCAAAAGAAGTTGTGCTATTTCTTTATTGTGACAAATTTGACGATTACAAGCAAAAGATTAGATGCTCTGAAAGTCCGAGAACCAATTTCTGCTGCAGGGATCGAAATAAATAGAATTTTTAATTATTCAACCATTCCAAGACTTTAATAATGGATGAAGTCTTAACCAGTTTGAGCTTCTGCGCCTTGTTAATAAATAAAAATCAATGACCATATCTTTATCATTCATTAGATTTTTAGTCCGTATTGCTAATTTATCCAACTCTGAATTCCCACAGCTTCTTTATTCCCAAGCTCAGATTTGTGTTACAAAATAACATCTTACATCACCACTAATAAGCATGTTTTATCTGCAGTAACAAGATGGAGCACGACCAGATTCCACCAAGGTCTTGTTATTTCAAAATTTCTAACACAAAGGCAGCCAAAGTTTTTTTTTTTACCCTGAGGGAACATGAAAAGGCACACTACATCAGTCCATATCAACTATAGCAGGGAGTCCAACTTCAACATCTCTTGACTCTGAGTTCTGCAGCTCCCTGCGAATCTCTGCTGAAATCTGAGGGTGTGTTTGGATCCGGAGCAGCTCCAGCAGTGCTTCCTTCTGCTCAGCTGCCAGGTCGGCCTTGTAGCGCTGGGCCAGGGTCAGGAGGCTCTGGTGCCACAGCACAGGAAGAACACGTTTCTCACTGCGAAAAGACAGGAAGTGGGCCACCAAGGCATCTAGGACACGGAAAGGCAGGGCGTACTTCTTGTCTAGCAGGAGACGCAGGAAAATGCTGTTGGCACCGTTGTACTCCATCTCTGCCAATTTAAGCATCGCCGCGCTGAAAGACGAGAACGAATAAACCAGTTATGCAACAATGACATTGCATTGACTTACAAAGACTACATGCTAAAACGGCTTTTGGAGACAGTGGGTCTGATATGCGACACAATGAGACGATGAGTAGCGGTGTGTGGATGTGAGGAAGACGCCTTACCTGGAGTGCAGCACCGGGATTGAGCATTTAGTTAGTATGCTTCCAATAATGATGGCTTCCCTCAGCGTACACGTCCCAGACTCACATAACGGAATAAGTATACCTGCGTTCCAATAAAGGCACAAAATATTACATCAGGTAAAGAATAAGAATGCAAAGCAGGTGGATCAAAAATGACACGAGATTAGGGCTGCAACTAACAATTATTTTAGTCATCTATTATTGACGATTAATCGCGCAAAGAAGTTGCCACATTTTACAGACACCTGAGCATTTTTATGTACGATCTAGAAATGCATCAAAAATTGCTAATATTAAAACTCAATTCCAACTTCACATAAGAAAATAAATATTTTATTGCCTAAAATTTGATAACATAAGCATCCCTTTGGTAAGTAAGGCAGTTTTATTTAGCAACAAGGCAATTCAAAGTTCTTAAATTAGAGGAAATGCAAACAAAATAACTAGTTTTACCTTCACAATGAGAGACTAAATGGATAATTAGTTAATTTTTGCATTTTCTTAATAATAAGGCATCATGAAAGTATTAATACATTTTATTAATTTGAGACCAACACTGCCACCTGGTGGTAATGACTCGCATGGTATTTGTTGTTTTATTTATAGTTTATTTTTCCTCCCTCTATTATTTAGGACATGGATTGTTTTTGCGTAATCATTCCTTTCAAACTGGAGCAACTTGCTGACACAAGAACCGACAGGATTAAAAGAAGATGAACTGTTCAACAGAGACATGAAGGCTGTTCTGACCCAGTTTAGTTGGACTGCGAAGCTCGTTATGCAGCAACAAGCAGTGGTGTCGTTTACTCAATAGGCAGCTGCTAATCCTCTCCCAGTGTCCCCCAGAATAAAATGTATAAATCTAGCACTAAATTTAGAAATGTGTCAGATCCCAGGGAGGATGATATTTCTGCTCTGCGACAAGCTGTCAAATCCTTTCATTCATTTAATTCACCCACTTTGTTTCTGCAAAAGGCCATAAAAAAACTGGATCTCGGCCCGACATGAAACGAGGACCTACATAGCGATTACTGTTTACCAAGCAAATAAAAGCACAGATGGACACTGAATATAAACTGTCCAGGAGCTTCTGGATGCATTTCACCGGCTGTTTTAGGAGAAGTTCAGATTGTTGCCCTGGTGTTAATAAATACAGTAGCAGCTCCTTCTTCATTGTAATAAGTGCTGTCTATGTCACTGTTACCCCAAAGGACTGCTAAGGGCCACTCAAGTCCAAACTTGTGCTCCTGAATCATATTTGCTTTGTGGAAGGGAGCAATATCCGGCTGAAAAATCCCTCAGCCGACAAGGATTAAACAAAACAGTGTTACTTATACAGAGGCTATGTGTTCAAGTAACATCCATTGTGGGTGGGTGGGCTCCAGGTTTCTCAAGACAACATTGCTCAAGCATCAAACTGCCTCTATTTACTTATCTTCTTCCCCCATAGCACCTCCAGGAGTTACGATTTACCCAAACACACCCTGCCGTCAGAGTGATAAAAACACGTGAAGAATCAGGTCAGGCCACCTTTGTTCATTGTGTCGTGGTCCAGTTCTGAAGCTCACTTGCCCATTCTTTGTTTTCTTGGCAATGGCCAGGGGTCAACAGGAGCCCCCCGACTGATCCGCAGCGCCATGCACAACAAAATGCGATGCCCTGCAGGATTTGACGTCTCTCTAAGTGGGTCAGACTTCTCTTCCCAAGTCCATTAGTGAGCGCTGACAGCATGACCTTGACGCCGCATTACCAAGGTCACCGCAGCTCAACAAACGCACCAAAAGTTATTTTAATTAGGTCAGCAACTAACGATCATTTTAGTAATCGATTAGTCTACCGATTCTTCTGATGATTTATCAGAGAAAATAATTGGCAATTCTGCTGATTTTTTTATGTAGCAACTTTATACTTTTTTAAGCAATATCAGAAACACATTAAAAGATGCAAATAAATTATTCAGTTTACTTTTTCAGTAAAAAAATAAAAATATTATTGCCTGAAATGCAATAACAGCATAACAGTCCACACTTGATCGTTTGCAGCAAAGGATGCATCTGCAGCTAAAGAAATACCATCTAACATCGACATGTGAAAAGCTCAGTCCTTTCTACTTGACTTAAGACCAACACAGTCTCGGGCTGATCTGTTGATTATGGTTTGACTGACAAATAACTGGATACCAAAAGGTGTTTAGTATGAAATGACTTTTTTTACAGCCTTTGAACTGGACGAAGCTAAAACGATGTCACTTTAGACTTCTGCGTGGAACATATTTACCGACAAAGTATTTTTTTATGTCTTAAATGTAATGTGGATAGATTTTTGTACAGTTTTGTTTTGATTACTACTCTGAGTGTGTTGTTGTTTCAGCAACACAGTACAAAAATGTTGGGTTCATTTGTCTCTAATCTGTCCTTCAGCGTGTGTCCCTGTGTTGGACGGCATCCTGTCCAGGGTAAACTCCGCCCGTTGGAGATAAGCAGGTACTGCGGATGGATGAAGCGCCACTTTATTCTACCTTCTAATTCATAAACTGATTTTTAAGAAACAACTTGTTTTTACGGCTACTCTCTTGAGCCAACCTGTCAGCTGTATGCATGCATCACTGCTGCAGCAACGAGCAGTACACCACCACCGCCTTTCTGCAGCTCCAAAAGGTGGAGGTGTGCAGTCACATGCTATCCTGACTTACTTTAGGCCAGGCAGACATGCGACTTTCGTTATGTTGTAAGACCTTCCATTTAGTCATTTGCAAAGTTAAAGATAGAGTCCCACCTTTAAACCATGCTCCTGGTTTGAACAGGGCCTTTTTCAGGGCGCTGTAGAGGTGAAAGTTGAGTCGCTTGTACTCTGCGATGTCATCCCGGACTCTCGGCAGCAGCACCAGGTTGTAAAATCTCTGAGCCATTCGCTCTTTGAGATTGGAGGAGAAAATTCTGAAACAACAAAGTGTTATTTCACCATGTTAAACCATCTGCCTCAGTCACCTCCATATTCTTGAACTTTAAATGAAAATCAAAGAAGACAGATAAACCACCTGGTTGCTTGGTACATGGCAGCCGCAGTCCAGGACTCTGGATCGGTCAAATACAGAACCTGCTCCCAGTTTGAGAGCGCTGGTATTATTTTAAAAGCTTTTGGCAGCTTTCCGCTGCGGTACCTTGACAAAACCTGACAGAGAAGAAACAACTATGAATTTTTTCTACATTTAACTGACATTCCTAAATAAAATAAACCTTTTATAGCCAAACCCAAATGAGAAGAATTTGAATTTATACGGGTGGATGGTCATGTTATATAAACATCTGCAGCATGGGACAAGCAGATGTTATGACAAATTGTCCCATTTGTTGTGGACTGGTTCTGTATAACTAAACTGAATTTAATTTAACTGGACGGGATGGAACGGGATTTTGAGTAAAAGTCATACATGTGATTCTATTGACTGTGGAACAGAATCATTCTGTATCATTCTTTTACTGCAGTCAGGGACTGAACAAAATCAGTCCAGGGGACATGTATGGGTTTAGAAGAATACAGGTGAACTCACCTTACTCACACCTTTGTACACCTCTATGATTCTGGGGTCCAGCTCGGGCATCGGGCGACCTGACACCTCAGACATCACTGTTCCAACCTCGGTCTGCTTCTCTGTGATCTTTTCCATGATGATGTCCGCCAAAGTCCTCCTGCAACCATCATAAAAACAAAACCATCTTATATCCGCGACACAGGCATAACTTCACAGATGATCTTCGTTAATCCCCACACACTTAGTTTCAAAATGAATTCAGGTTGCTTTTTACCTCACTGGAGGGTTCTTATTCATGAACATCTCAATGGCCTTTTCATCGTCGGCGTCCACAACAACTTCAGAGTCACCTTCCGCATCGGCATCACCAGCATCTGCGTGTCCCAGAGCAGGCCACTCTTCGTCCGAGTCTGCATCCTGAGAGTCGGGGCCTTTAATGGGATTACATGGAAATGACAAAACACTGAGGTCATCACAGTGAACTCAGATCACACTTCCTGGAATATTTAAATGTGCATTTAGAAGACTACAGGTGCCGTTATGACTTCTGGACATTAGAGTACCAAGTATTTACTGAGTTGAGATTTATTATCAGGATGTCATAAAACAACACAACATGAAAGATGAGCTTTGATTTGGAAGGCTCCATTTCAAAATCTATAACTTTGAATTTATCAAGGGTCAACTTGATATTCTGACATGAAACACTACTCTGGAACATTTTTGTTTGTTTGTTAAAAAAAAAAAACATTGATTTTTTTAAATCTTTCAACAGTTTTATTCACCTTTAACTTTGATCTGATTAAAGTGGGGTGAACAACTTTGTGTTCATCTATCAAATAAATAGACTGAATCTCATGTTTGTAATCTGATCAAATGTGACAAAAGTTAAATATGTATGGATAAATTTGCAAGGCAGTGTACAAATACAGTACTTTACAGTGAGTTGGGGTCATAGATAAATCAGCTGAGTTGACAAAAACATGTTAAACACGCAGAATGAAGGCTAGGGTTAAAAATATCACTGGCCACAAAATAGGTGCTTAATATTTCACCAAGTACACAGTTTGTAGTTCAAAGTGTAAACTTAATGTCGAGTACTGAGACATTAAACTCAACCCAACCTTGTTATTATAATATTTATGTTGTTTCTCAAGAAGAGCCAGCCGGCTGCTAAAGCTTAACCCTCTCTAAACTTACCGAGAACAGTGACCGGTGTCTTCTTCTTCTCCGGGGCCAGGCCATGTTCACTCTGCAGCTCTTCCTGCTGAATCCGGGCCTGCTCTAAGATCTTCCTCGACAATCGATCATCTACGTACTGATCGTCGTCTTCTGAGCGGACGTCTCGCCCCTTCAGCCGGCCTCGGGCTCGGATCGTGTCCGCCTGCAGGATCTGGTCGGCCAGCGCCACCGCCGCGGCCGCTCCGCCGCTCTTCTCTCCTCCTCCTCTGGATCTCTTTACTTTGGGCATTGCTCAGGCGGACACAAAAATATAAGCGTTATATGTCAGCATTGGTAACTAAAAGTAGAAGCACACGTTGGAAAACAGTGTAAACAGTCCGTAGCTCAGCACGTGTGGAAGTCGACCTCAAAGGAAGTGACGTAACTCACGACGTCCAGCATCCAGTTTAGCGAAAACGATTTTAAAAACCTATCGAATAATTATTATAGTGGAAGAATGCCCGCTTAGTTTATCTTATGTAATTAACATATATGTTATTGCTTTAATTCCTTTTAAAACAAACTTTGATTTAGTAATAATTATTGGCTCGTTGATGACCCGGAAGTACTCGAAGCTGAACGACGCGGCAGGAGGAGAGAGCGACAAAGATCAATGGGAGTAACTTGGTGAGTTCATAGTTGATGGTATTACCTGTATTTATACTTTACAAACGTCAATCTGTGATTTATTATCATTTATTATATCTGTTTTGTTGTTTCTCCTCGGTGATTCAACACTAGATGAATAACATGGGATGCCTGGTAACACAACCAGTATACTTCCCAGTATGCATTCTCTGACTGTGGTGGTGTGTTTCCTGCAGTGTGTGTTCGGTTCCTGTGGCGGAGGGAAAGAGTGTGCAGCAGACAGTGGACATGCTGCATAAGAAGCTGGAGCAGCTGGGTGCTGTGAAGCAGGGCAGCTTCTGTGTGGACTGTGAGACTTACCAGTCCACAGGAAATCCAGGCGGTAAGGTTCACCTTTGTGACCCAGAAGTTTATGCTTTGTGTCGTAATCCATTTGAAGAACCCATTTATTCCAAAGCTTTGACTTCCTGGTATCTTGAGATGTTGGTTCCTCGTGATTGAGTGTATTTCAAGTGCACCAGTCCCTCCTGCTGCAAACACCCAAATAAGATGAGGTTGGCACTTTTACATTTCACAGTTGAGATGGTGTTCTCAGGCTTGAGAGAGCTAACCCCTTTTTTCCTCCAAATATGACAATGGCCACTTAGGTGAAAACTCATGTTTTAATGATGTCAGACCACAAATTAAAGTCTTTGTCTCTGAATGTACTGAACAGTAATATGTGGTACAAGATTTGGTTCATTGTGTGTAATGGCACTCCAGGCTCCCCCTTGCTGTTTATATGTTTATGGACACTGTTATCAGAACAATGAAAGAAACAGTTTGGCACTTCTTAATGGTGGCATATTAAATTACAATCGAGAAACGAATATGAAAATGCGTATAAAATACAGTTCAAGTTACAGCAGCAAATATATGTTTAAAGTGCAGTCTGAAGCCTATTCCTGATGTTTACTGCTTGTGAATGAACTTTATATTTGCATATTATTGTCTGAACAGAATAGCATGAAACTTTCAAGCGTCTGGAAATTGTCCCCAAAAATAATTTTCCATGATGTCACCTTTGAGGCAGGTGGGAAACATCAAATATCTAACATGCTGGACAGTGGACATTCTAGAGCAGGAATGAAAAACACTGTCATAAATATGAGTTTCTATTGTGTATGTAAACTTTTGCATAATGTGATGCTTTTTAAGATCTTTTAACCTACTTCATGTTATTAGTTAGGTGAAGTTCAAATGAATGGCAGTTGTTGTTTTTTTTTATTTAAGTTGAATTTAGTTTGAATTTTTTCAAATTACAATACTCTATAATGCTTTGACTGAATTTAAAAGATAAAAAGCTACAATTCTCACCAAGGTGACTTTGTTGCTTAACTTTGCAAAACGTTTTGCATTTCTATAAAGTCAGTGTTGCCTTCCTATTGCAGGTCAGCCCTCCAAACTCTTATATGTGATGCACAACTCTGAAGTTCCCCTGAGCTGCATGGCTTTGTTCGAGGGAGGACCCTGCCTGACGGCAGATGCAAACTTTGACGTCCTTATGGTGAAGCTGAAAAGTCATTTCCAGAACGCCAAGGGACACAAAGTGGAGTGCCGTGGCTCGAGGTATCGCTACTGTGACTTCTTGATCAAAGTCGGCACTGTCACAATGAGCTCCAGCGCCAGAGGGATATCTGTGGAGGTGTGTCCACAGTTTGCTATTAGAAGTAAGAGAAGAGCTGCACCTTTTTCAGTCTGTCAGTTCAACTGTGGGTTTGTTTCTCACAGGTAGAATATTGTCCCTGTGTGGTCCCAGGGGACTGCTGGAACCTCATGAGGGAGTTCATGCAATCCTTTCTTGGCAACAACGTTCCAGAACTTCCAACCGTGTTTGCTGCCAAACCTGAGGGTCTCTTTGCTCCAGCGGACTGTGTCGACACCATGACTCAGTACCTGGAGCTGTTCAACAAACTTCGTAAATTACAGATCCCTGCAAGCAATGTGCGTTGAGTCTGAAACATAGTTTGTTTGTTTTTTATTGCTGTGTTCATATGTTTGTTCTGATCCCATGGATCAGACTGGCAGCTTAAGAGTTGTCAGACTCTTAAGCTTCAACTTTGCATTAATCTCCCTAAACTTGTTGAAAGCCTTTTGTAATAAAATAAAATGAAAATAAAAAAAACACTTAATATTAAAAAATATCTAGAGTCTATCTTTTTACTTTTATGCTCATTTTTGAACATCCTGATGAAAGGTGGGTGTATTAAATGCTAATATACAAGCAAGGTTCTTCATAACATGGTAGAAAAAGTCTTGCATGCATTATATTTTTATACAAGCTCTATAAATATTTTTGACTGTTTTTTTTTTAATTACTATAATGAAGCAGAGACAATATTACTATAATGAAACTTAAAAAACCTTAATGATTGGTCACATTTGAGCGGTCTTCTAGAAAGACAGACTATCTTTTTACAATAATCAACCATTTCATAGACAATTCAGGTACAAATATAATACATTAGGGGTAATTGTATGTTTAAAAAGAGATGGTAAATTACTTTAAGGAAAGCTCTATGACAGTATTATATTTGTTTACAGATGTAGTTTTGATTAAAACATTTTTTCTACTATTTAATTTTAACATAAACAATGGCATAGAATTCAAAAGAACGGATATCCTTTGTTGTCAGTCGGTAGGGAAATGTAGGTTTACCAGCAGCAAGTTGAAGGTAAATGAAAGCATGCATATTTACACAAAGGGAAAAGATATGAGAACAAGAGAGGGCAAATTTACAACACAAGGAAAATAATTATTGTGTGCAGTAATTAAAACTGCACATTTAAAGAAATGTGTAACTTAGGATGATGATTTAAGGAATTGTTCAACATGTAATGGTGGCATCTGTGGTTTCGTACAGTTTAGAAAATAAGCTGGTTTAAATCATTTGAAACTGGAACAAAAATAGGATGGAGTTTCTTCAATTTCCCCAGAGCGACAGAATAGTTTAGTGTTCAAATCTTTTTGCTGTGATTGTGTACACCATCCTCGCACCAGTGTTTATACCACTGCTATCTGTTCTATTTTTTATGTTAGTCTAAAAGTTCAATTCATTTTGTTGGTGTTTCATTTCATAGATCAAAATAAACCCATAAATGAAGGAGAAGAATGGTTTGCAAATGGGTTTATTTCGTTATTACCGTTGCACATGTAGAGACAGAAATTCTCAGTTTTTCTTTGCAAACTGGCTCTTCTTCAGTCAGCATTAACAACTTCGATCTCTTATTAATGCTCTTATTTCCTTCCTTATTTCCTTTCTAAATTTGTAAACATGCCATACTCTTTGATCATCGCTTTGAAATGTTCAAACTTTGTATTTTATAACCTAGGATCTGTGTAGTTAACATGTAAATATACTAAGATTAAATTATAACGTGACAAAAACTGGAAAAAAGAGAGCATGAATGCAAATAACAAACTACTGATCGTCTAAAGTAGTTGCTGTTCTTGTGGGAACAGGAAACTTCTCTTGCTGCTGCAGGCAGCAGCTTTGTACTGGTGTCACTTTTCGTGTCAACTTCAACTAAGATCATTCGCAGTGGGCTTTAGGAGAAACCACCTCCAGCGCAGACTCAAATCTGCACGACCCTTCTCCTCTCTCTGCATTTTATTATATTAATTTCCACCATCTGACACCCGGGCCACACGGTTTATGGCGAGGGGAGCCGGGGTCAGATAGCCGTTCTTTTCGTCCGAGCTTCGGGTTATTGTTCCATGTGGCCTCGGTGGGTGGACGGAAGGACGGCCCATCCTGCCGCCTGTTGTTCAGCTGCTGGGCCAATAAGCTCCCGGATGCCGCTCAGTCCCGGTCCAATGAGAGCAGCTGGGTCCGGGCTCGTTTCGAGAGTTGGGTTGTTCAATCTGTGAGGAGGACAACAATCCGCCGCAGCTCTCTGAGTGAACCGGATGGATGGATGCTGACGATGGTAACCTTTGCTTCTTTTTTTTTCTTTCCTAAATAAAAGGTGATGCAAATGTAGTAAAAAAAAGAAAAAAGAGAGCGCAACCGAGGCCCAGCGTCCATGTCTCTGTAGGCGGCTCTACGCGGAGAATGTCACCGGGGAGTTTTTAAACGGTTCGCTCGGGGAGCTTAGCCGTTAGTTAACGTTAGCCAACAACAACAACCGTTAGGTTAACTTCAATTGTCCTCGCTTAAAAAAAAACGTGTTAGCAGCCAAGCTAATTTAGCAACTGGAACGGTTACCACTTTAAATACTGCAAGTATAACAAAGTGAGCTTCTGCTATAAAGGGGGTTTGTAGCAGGAGCTAAGCCCTGTGCGGAGCCGCTGTAGCTAGCGGCTGGCGGCGTTAGCTAACTTACTGCTGGCTGGGCTCACAGCAACAAAGTTGTTGGAGGTTCCTGGAGAGTGGCTCTCCGACTGTTCTTTGTTCTGGCTCAACATGGAGATGGTGAGCTAGAGGCTAGCATGGCTTGAGGAGAAAGCTCCCCTCCCCTCGAACCGGACAGCAGATAAAAACACGCACAGACGCAGCGGAGATGTAGTAATGTTAAATATCAGGGTTAATGCGATTGTAATGTGAACGTGCATGCGGCAGCAGCACCACATAACACGGCTTGTCTGCAACCAAGAAGGGACCAGTTGCCCTGACCCAGAGAGATCATGGTTTCTCTCCAGGAATATTTTTTTCACCGTTAAGCAGTGAATGAGTTGCACAAAGAGGAAAAACTGGTTTAGAACAGAACACCACAAAGGATTGACCATGCTTTGGTTAATCACTTGAACCCTTTTTGTATATTTTAGGGAAGTGGTGGTAGGAGTAATTCTATTCCTTATTTAAAGGAATTGTTAAAATGCACCATGAAACTTTGTCAAAAGAATTTACAAATTAGCACATGCTGAAAGTTTGTTGATTACAAAGATCGGATCAATAAAATGTGGGATGAACGCCATGTTTGTGTGGGACATGTTAAAAAGTCCCCTCCTTTAATGTTTTTTTTTTTCTGTCATAACTAAGTATTTCAGATTGCCAAACAAATTTACCAAACATAAGAAAAAACAAAAATAAATATATTAAGTTGCTGAACCGATGTGGTCCTTTGTGAACAATTTCTGTCTTTGTTAAATTAAAAATTAGCTGTGATTAACTGTATCTGTTGGTTTTAATTTCTACAGTCAGGCCACAGAAGGAGGATTTTTGCCAAAGCTGTGCAACCAAGACATTAAACGAAACATGAAGTTGGCACACACGCACAAAAGAAGAATCTTAAACAAGCAACACACCTTGCCCTATCAAAAAATAAATAAAACAAACAAATCAATCAAAAGCAGATGAGAATCAAAGGCACTGATTCTCATCACTGCCCAAGTAATGGCTTGGTAAATAATTACCAAGCCATTACTAAGTCTTTGGGAGGCAAAGCCCAGTGAAAACAAATTAGAAAACATTTAGAAATGTTCCCAGAAGAGGATGGGCTACCAAAATTGCCCTCCAAAATGGCCGAGTTTAAACAGTTCTGCAAAGACAAGTGGGTCAATATTTTTCAACAGTGGCGTAAAATACTGTGTGGTCATTATTGCCAAAGGTGGTATAACTACGTCTTACATTTAGGGCGCAATTACTTTTTCACACAGGGCCAGATCAAGTTTGAAAACCTTTTCCTAAAATAAAATGGCATTTTGTATTTACTGGGGTTATTAGTGTCTCATAAAAATGTTTAAACAGGATCAGTAAGCATGAAAATAAAAACAGAAGAAATCTGTTAAGAGTTAATTACTTTTCCAGTGGCCTGTATCCTAAAAGGTCGTCAAATTTTTGATATCTAATTCAAAATATTAACACAGCAAGTATGCACATGATGAAACAAAACTTTTGGCATCGCAAATAAGCTGTATTTCTACTACTCTGTTTAAAAGTATACAATTTATCCTTGAGTTCTTCTCCACATAAAGACAGTTAATATCTTCAATTTAAACAAAAATCACGATTTATAAAAGTCAATTTTTAAAGATTTTATATGGGAGCCAAAGCTTGATCTCTGTTCATAATGAAACAAAGCTAACAAACAGAGCTTGGAAACAATAAGGAATTGCAAGAAATTATTTAAAATAATCATGTATCTCCTGCTAGGTTTTATTCACGATCTTGTTAATAGTGAAATAAATAAATACAAGGTTACCCTCCTTGTTAAAATAGATCTTTTATGATGCTTTCAGTGACTGTATTTTGTTCAGGAATTGGAAAAAGCCTTGATTAAAATTCTTCATGCAACTTCATGTGAAACACTGCAAATGCCTTATTTGTGTAGCATTATTTAGCGGTTCCGACGGCCTCATTAATTGGTCCATTATGCGACCTGTCATGGCTGTTTTCCAGTCTCCTCCTGTTGGTGCTGGTGCTGACGGTGAATGTGAGCGATCGGCCTGAGGCTTGTTGCCGATTTCAGATGATGTGATGCAACAGATCTGATCAAGAGAACTTCTTGTACAGTTAGTAAACCCGTTTCATTTCCTCTCTCTATATATGTGTATACTCAGTAGTTTTGTTTATTAGAAGAGACAGTGGTCTGCGGTGCATTGCAAGGGTTCAACTCCTTTCAACTTTTCCACCGGTCACATTTTCCAACGGCAGACCCGATTGTGTTTTATTTGGATTTTATGTCATAGATAAACACAGTGTAGCATATCGATGAATACAAAAATTACATGTGGTTTTCAGAGAATGTTCAATCTGAACTGGCTCAGGAATAAAGTAGAGGAGACCCTTTTTGCGGGCTTTGGTTATAAAACAAGATTCCAGTTTACCGCTTCTACCTACAGGAAAACAGCATGTACCAAGTAATCGTATGTGTCCACAGTTTATGCTATTGATTTTATTAGCCTAAATAAACACAATTAGATCACACTCGTCTTCTTTCAGCTCTCTCTTTTGAAACGCCAAAGTGAACAAAACCTGGCCAGAAACACATGCTCTGTACTCCTCACAGACGCTGAGCCGCAAGATGAAAATGTTGCAAAAAGGTGCGAAACAAGCATATCTGCGTTTTTTTTAAATGCAATTTATATAATTTTGATGACAGCACTTGCACTCCTGTGAGTTGCAGCAAGAGTAGCTCTCCTCCTCCTGATATCATCGCGGAGGTCCAAGTGCACAAAATAGTCCAAAAGCTTCATGTGTTTCCCCCGACATGCAGCAAAAATCCAGTCATCGAATAAAAGGTTGTGATCCTGCTTGAATGTCAGAGGGAAAATACTCCCCCTGACAGTATTAGACTGAGCTTGGTAAGTAAATGAATACATGATCATTAGAGAAAGACTTAAAGACGGAGAGAGACAGATAAAAAATATAAATACAGAAATAAAGAAATGTAGACATAAATGGGCCAAAGTTCTTTGTAAACGTTCTTCCAGAAGCCAAGAAAGACTAATTGCAGCAAAAACATTTTGCAGATGATTACAGGTAACTAAAACTGTTCCAGTATTTATAAAAGTACTTCTTTAATAGCTGTAATATATTTTGCTGGTAGTAGTGGTTGTTGCATTGATTCCAGCAATCTATTGTTCTACAGAGTGACTGCTGTTATTAAAAGAAAGCAATGAAAATAATACTTATTCAAGTGTTTGCCTTTGCACAACACCCCTGTTTACTCTACAACTCTGCTGTTTATTAAAGAGTGGCTGGAAGAGATTTGTTGTTGAAAGAAAGCCATAAGTAGTCATGTTTGCAGTTTGCAGCAAGCCATGTAGGGGAAAGAGCAAATACGTGGTTCACCTTCATGCAGGACAGTGACTGCAAAAATACAGTCAGAATCAAAACGGATTCATATGTTAGACTGGCGCAGTCAAAATTATGCCATAAATCAGAATGAGAATCAGTGGCATGATGCAATGGTTGCTGTTCGCAGATTCTGCTAATCTGTCAGAGTTTGGGTTATTTTCTAAAAATAAAAGTGGATAAAAATCTGAGGAAATGCAGAGCAGGTATAGACCTCCTCCAAAAGATAACTGTAACACTGTTCAATAATATAGTGTTGTGAAAAAGTTCCGAGTGGCATGTAGGCCTGTCACAATGACAAATTTTGCTGCATGATAAGTTGTTGCAGAAGTTATTGCAATAAATGATAACGTTGTTCTGAGACCAATCTCAGGTATTAATGTCTCTAATAGTGACATAATAATGCGAGTTCACCCTCTCATAGTTCAATAAACTTGAATTCCTAAACAACATTTTAAGTATCCAAAATAAATGAACAAAAGTACAGAAACGATAAATAAAATGTAGTTTTTGTAATCAAAGTTGCTCTTCAAAAAAAGGAGCTTGTTGAGACTGAAGCTTTTTGTCATTCAGTTTTTGAAAGAAAGAGACAGAAAAAACTACATCATGCAAATGGAAATGGATCAATCTGTCATGCAATTAATTGATTTATTGCTTATTTTCTACAGACTTATTATGATTACTTTTTTACAAGGCACTGAAATCCTATTTTTATATTAACAAATCTGCACCTTTTCTTTCTCCTTGTGTGAATCTTCCATCAGAATGAGTTGCTGCTTCGCTGCAGGACGTGTGTCCTATAACTGAGGCCACATGTGCATCCGGACAGATGGATCGCTGTAAGCACGTGGTTCGCCTTCGTCTGGGCCAAGACCATTCCATCCTCAATCCACAGAAATGGCACTGTGTGGAGTGCAGCACCACGGATTCGGTGTGGGCCTGCCTCAAGTGCTCCCACGTTGCCTGTGGACGCTTCATAGAGGAGCACTTCCTCAAACACTTTCAGGAGTCCCAACACCCATTGGCCATGGAGGTGCGTGAGCTGGACGTCTTCTGCTTCGCCTGTGGAGACTATGTACTGAATGATAATGCAGAGGGAGACCTCAAGCTCCTCAGAGGCGCTCTCTCCACCGTCCGGAGCCCAGGGAGGCGGTCACTGCGCTCCTCCGCTGGGGGGGACTGCGCTCCCTGGGTGTTGGAAGGCGGGCCGCAACCTGCCATGCAGCTGGCCCTGCGCCACAGGAGAAAAGCGCTCCTAGGAAAGATGCTTCAGACGTGGATTAGAAAACACCAAGAGGTTCAGAACCAGCGCAAGGAGAAGCTTGAGGAGGCCAGGAGACAAAAGAAGGAGGTGAAAAGGAAACTCCTGGAAGACCTCGGCAACATTCCTCCTAGAAAGAGTGCCAGGCTTCTGACTCAAGCGCCACGTTCAACCATGACACTCATTCCTCGCAAATTTCGCGACCCCCCAGAACGCCTACCTCCACCTCCCAAGAAGCCTTCACTCCTCGCCCTGCCCCGCAGGGCGCCACAGATCAGCAGAGCCGCTAAGCTGAGGAGGTACTACTCCACGCACGCGGTAACGCGGAGGAGGCATGCTCCAGGTGTCACTGGTCTACGCAACTTGGGAAACACGTGCTACATGAACTCAATATTGCAAGTGCTGAGCCACCTGCAGAAATTCAGGGAGTGTTTTCTCACTTTGGACCTGTGTGAGACTGAGGAGCTGCTGGCCAAGACCAACCACTCCCAGGGCATGAAGGGGGTGACTGGAGCGGTCGTCAACAGTGGCACCACTCCGCCACTTTCGGAGAACCCTCTGGGACGCATGGAGAAGGCGGGGTGTTGGAATTTGCCCGTGGGCAAAAAGGAGAGCGTCGCCCCATCCCCGCAGGCTGCAGAACTGGTCCAGCCCAAAGAGCCTCGCTGCTCGACTCGCCAGCAAATGTCTCTGTGTCACGAGCTGCATACACTATTCAGGGTCATGTGGTCGGGCCGGTGGACTCTTGTTTCTCCCTTCGCCATGCTGCACTCTGTGTGGAACCTCATCCCGGCGTTCCGTGGATACGACCAGCAAGACGCCCAGGAGTTCCTGTGTGAGCTGCTGGACAAGGTGCAGCAGGAGCTGGACACGGAGGGGTCCAAGCGGCGGATAGTCATCCCCATCACAAAGAGGAAGCTGTCCAAGCAAGTGTTGAAGGTTCTGAACACCATCTTTCACGGGCAGCTGCTCAGCCAGGTGAGAACGGCAGCATGAGCAATGACTGCCATTCAAAATGTACTACTGATGATAATTTGATGCAGGTGTGTTAAAAGATTACGTATTTCTTTATCTGTCAGACTTCTAAGTATAACTTCATAAAATGCTCAGCGCTCCTAATTTTAATTATTGCAAAGGAGTTCTCAGAAAATTACTTAACTTTCCTGATGTTACGATTTTATGCTTGTAATTAAAGTCATAATTACCATCAAACTGACTTAAATTCAAAGTCCAAATACATGGAAGCTTGTGGAACAACATGGTAAGCATAAGGCATGCTGACCTCACAACAAAATATGGAAACTTTTAACTTTTTAACATTGGTTAAAAAAAAAAAAATAATCCAGATTTTCTAAAAATTAATAGAGAATTTAATATTGTCTCAGCAGTAAGTAAATGATTTGGTGACTTTATAGATAATGAATAAAAAATGTGGCTGCAGCAAAGTTTATTTAGTATAAAATTAGACCATATTTACGCAGAAAGACTGGAAAAAAACTTGATTTATCATGTTTTGTGTGTTACTTTTGATTGTTGTTTTGGATTTTAACTTGTATCTAGCCGTGAGTTTCATGTTTCACTGTTATCTTTTCAGCTGTGTGGAATATTTTCCATTGTAATGAGATTTAATTTCGCTTTAATTTAAAATCTCAGTCCATATCAATGGACTGAGATGGCTCCTCTGCTGGAGGCCAAATTTTCATCATTGTTATTATGCACAAAATCATTCCAGGGGCCACAAAATGGCCCCGAGCCGCTCTGGACAGCCCTGATTTAATGAACGGGGGGCAGGGAGAGCAGACTTTTCACTATTTGACTTCCAGGTCACTGATCAGTTGAAAACTGGCCAATTCTGATCTATGGCTTATTTATTGGTTCAGCTCCATTGTAACTGGAAAAAAAAAACCCCAAAACATATTTCTTTCTTCTTACAACTCCTCTTTTTGTTATTTTTGCTTGTTTTTGTACATAAAACACTTCTGTTTCCTCTGTAACAATAACAAATGTCCCTGAAGTCTGAGAAATGATGGTCAGGTTTCTTCTTCACCTTAAAAGCCACGGTGGTTTTTTCTGTGACGGTAATTCATTTCACTAAAAGCAACTCTTTGATCGACATTGTAATTTGTCTTTAATTGGTTGCTCAGCGTCTCATCAGCTACCATTTATTCATCACTGTGTTGTTTGGGCTTTTCTTGGTTTTAGGAAAACTTTAAAGATCATTTTTGTACAGCAACATTTTAATCTAAAACACGCAGGATGCCGGCCCTCGAGGACCGATTTTGGGCACCCCTGATTTAAACGGACATTTCAACAGTTTTTGTTGAAAGTTTGACTCTGTTGGACCCTCGACAAACTCCAGACAAATATTGACGTTTCTATTTAAATAGCTTCTTTAGCACTTGACAATTTTTTAAAATTAATTTATTGTTTTGGCTCATATGGGACCCATATTTTATATAAAGCCCAGTTCTGATCTTATAATTCTCCAGACAAAGTGAGCTGTATCACTTCCATATGTAACTAAAACACATTGTTTTCAAGGCGTCTGCAGTCTGAGCGGTCATGCCACGTTTTATTTGACTTTTTCGTCACGGACAGGAGAAACGTGTCATAACTCTGCACCAGAAGAAGTCAGACATGGTAGATCGGGATGTAAATTGTGGCTGAAGCAAGCAGTGATTATTAAGAAAATAATGCAGTCATGCGCCACAAAATGCCACTGCTATTAGTTAATGTTTTTTTTTTATTGGCTTTCTTTGGTTTGGTTGGATCATGTTGATGCTGTCGGTTTCTATTGCTCCAGAATTTAGAACCGATCCATAGATGGCGGCATTAATTGTTACTTCTGTGAACAATGCACTGTTGTGTGATATCAGCGCATGCGGGTCGCTTTGGGTCGTAAATTGTTCACACAGAAGTCTGATTGTGGTCGCATTTTATTAGTAGTATAAACAGCCGCTTAGTCACAACGACCCCTGAAGAGTGTTGATTGTTTATGGCAACTTCCCCTGTTTGGTTATGGGGTGTTCAGATGAGGACAATCGATTAATCTATCAATTATTCCGATGATTAATTGGATAAAAAATTGGCATGTTCTTCACATTTTTCATTTCGTCACTAAAGTCTTTTTCATACGATATTACAAGTTCCTTAAAAGATGCAAATCATTCAGTCGATTCCTTTTCCAAATAAGACAATAAAAATGTTATTACCTAAGATTCAGGAACAGCATTACTGTAATGTATGTTACATTAAATATATCTGAAATGCAAAATAGTTATTCTAAATAGTTTTGGTTTAATTACTGCTCAGAACGTGGTGTTCTTTCAGCAAAAGGCTTTTTTTTGAGTCTGTTTACTTCAGTTAACAATTAATCAATTTACTAAATCAGTTTGCAATTATTTCAATAATTGATTAATCACTTCAGACCAGATTTCTGAGTTTCATACCAGCCAGTTTCTCTGTGCATCTCTAATTTGGACACCACAGTGAAATGATCAGTCAGAATTTATTTAAACAGTCCTCTTCAACAAAGTGGACAGAATTAAACAACAGAAATTGCATGATTTAAATATGAAAATTCAAAAAATAATAATCAAGAACTTAAAACACTACGATTGATTTTATTGTCCTGATCTCTTCCTTCCTCCTCGTCTTGTCTTCAGGTGACGTGTCTGTCCTGTAAGCACAAGTCCAACACAGTGGAGCCGTTCTGGGATTTATCTCTGGAGTTTCCAGAGAGATATCACAGCAGGAACAAAGGCTCAGGCGCCACTGCTTACCAGCGCAGCTGCTCCCTCATAGAGATGCTGTCCAAGTTTACAGAGATGGAGGCTCTTGAAGGCAACATCTACGCCTGCAACCACTGCAACAGTTAGTACAAACCTTTCACACCAGCTGCTTTGACCAAAACATGTATTTGTTTAAGTGATGATTATCTACCAGAGTTGTCCATTAACCATTAAGCCTCAGGGCCAGATGAAACTTTCCTCCCACTTTTCGAGTTTGAAAGAATCCGGGAGCCAAAAGGGAAAGTCAAAAGAAAACCCGTTTTCTGGTTTTGAGAATTATAAGGGTTTTTAGTTGAAAGTTCTGTGTCAACGTTAAAGAAAACTTGAAATTATCATCTTATCTGAAGTAATTGACCTGAACAGATTAAATGAATACTTGAATGACAACATGCCTCTGAGGTTCTAAGCAAAGATTTAGTATTTATTGCAGAAAATGAGAGATGGTCAAAATAACAAAAAAGATGCAGAGCTTTCAGACCTCAAAAAATGCAAAGAAAACAAGATCATGTTCATTTATAATCAACAGCACCAAGGTTTTAACTCAGGAAGAGTTCAGAAATCAATATTTGGTGGAAAATCCAGGAGGTTTTCAATGGGGTTCAGTGCTGCGGGATCTTATTTTTTCCAGAGCTCTTTACTAACCTCACAAGTATCTTTAAAGTAGACTCAGTAAGCTATAGAAAATCAGTGGTTGACAAAGCGTTTACTAAAAGCCTCCAGCGTGGATACAAACTCACTCATGTTGGTACAAAATGTCCGCCGACAGATGTCTCAGTTTCATGACTGAAAATATCTGGTATGAAAAGAAAATAAAGGCTATTTTTCTTCTGCGTTTGGTTGATTTGATGTAAACTAAACTTGCGGCTACCTGGCAGGGAGTGTGTGTGGCGTTCAGGAGGGGAGACGGCACTCACTGAAAACAAAAGTGCTGCAGTTGATTAATGACACTTGAAGATGATTGGTAGAGAACAGGGCCGCTGGTCAGTGTGATTGCTTTTTTTTCCTTCATTAGACAAATTTTCCATTTTGGTTAGAGTTTTATTGGTTGACTTGGATGGTGGAGGATATCTGCTTATGTCTGAAACTTTTAAACCACTAATACTTACTATTTTATTCATAAAATGCTTTCAAGCAAAGAGCTGAACATCTGGGTACAAAGCAGACTTTGGATTTAGAATCAAGATCAAAATTGTCTGAAAAAAGTCTTGTTGTTTATGCAACAAAGTTCATCTGATTATTGTATAAAGATAGTACTTTTCAGATTTGCTTTGTAATTTATTTGAAAACAATATCTATGTTTTTTATTTTTCTTATTTTGTGTTCAGTCAGTGAAAGACGAACTGGTTTGTGGTTGTACTGTGAGTTAATGCGAGGAGGTTAGATGGGTGTGAACACAGGTCACTGTAGCTCAGTTATGTGCACTCTAACCATTTCTGTTTATTTAATTTTAATAATGTAAATGCCTGTTGCTCTGAAGTTTGTGAAAATTGAATTTAAAAGTTCTGAACAAAATAAAATAACTTCTAAGTGGAGATTGATGATCTCCAAAGTAAGAACGCAAACTATAGACGTACAAATCTTTTATTGAAGTGATGCAAAAATAAATAAAACTTGCACTATGTTGTAATTGCTGGGCACAGTAAAGGAGTTGTTACCTCTTAAAAGAATGAAGTTGCAGATTTACTTTCATTACTGTTTTGTGGAATAACTCTTTATTCTCTCTCCTGGCTTCAGAAAGAAGAAGAAAATCATCCCACAAACCTTTAGTTCTGTCAGAAGCACGTAAGCAGCTTCTGATCTACCGCTTACCTCAGGTTTTACGGCTGCACCTCAAACGTTTCAGGCAAGTTTCTCTGCCGCCTGTTCTTCCTGTCTGATAAAGCTCTTTTAAAAAGCTACCCACGCTGCTCTGTGGTTGTTTCTGTGTCTGAGGGAAAGATGCTTGCTGTTGTTTTTAACGCCAACCCTTCCCTGTGGCAGATGGTCGGGCCGGAACCACAGGGAGAAAATCGGCGTCCATGTGGCCTTTGACCAGGTTCTGAACATCAAACCTTACTGCTGCACAGACTCAGGTCACTCTGTCCACAGAGGAGGCTACACCTACGATCTGTCTGCTGTGGTCATGCATCATGGTAAAGGCTTCGGCTCAGGGCACTACACCGCATACTGCTACAACACAGAAGGAGGTGGGAAAACGCTCGTTCTCATGTCCCGCTCCCATCCCGGCGGTTTGGTGTTTACCTTTTTGTCTTGTGTTCTTCAGGTTTCTGGGTCCACTGTAATGACTCTGAGATGAAGGTTTGCAGCGTGGAGGAAGTGTGCAACACTCAGGCCTATATTCTCTTCTATACCCAGAGGTCTGCCTAGGTACCTCTCTCGCTGTGACTTGTACTGAGGGCTGCATTTGAGGCGATGGTGTCTGAAGCTTTCCCTGATGTCACTTTGAAAGGGTTTGCCAAACGAGACGGGAACGAGGGCAAAGGGGAAGCCGGCCGTACGAACGCATGTCAGGAACTTAGAATATCATCGGAAAGTTTATTTCTGTCAGTAGTTCAATTCAAAGGGGAGAAACTCTTGTCGTATTTAGAATTAAAGCTGTTTCGAAACCTAAAGATAGTTTCTAAAAAAAAAAAAAAATATTACATAAGATCAATGAAGTCAAGTTTATTTATATGGTATATATAAGCAGCAAGGCAGTTCATGAATGCATTACATCATAAAAAAGAAACTTTACATTACATTGGCAATCTAAAAATAACAAAAAGTTGTAATCCAGAGCAGAAATGTACCTCTTATTATGAAACAAAGGCAACACTAACCAGGTCAATTTCTAATCTTGATTTAAAGAAACTCAGTGTTTCGTCTGTTTTGCAGTTTTCTGGATGTTTGTAGAGGCGGAACGTTGCTTCGCCATGTTTGGTTCTGGTTCTGTTGATGCAGAGCAGATCAGAACCAGAAGACTGGTGCAACAGCAACAGATCTGTAAGGTATTTTGGTGCTAAGACGTTCAGTTTATAAACTGGCATCGATCAGCTGGAACCTGTAAACACACTATTGTAATAACCGATGCAACTGAAGTTGCATTGAGTGTCATTTTGTCTTGTTGGGACATTAATCTTTTAATTCTGGAAACGTTCTTCAGGTGATAGAAGGCTGATTGTAATAATGGAAAATTTCTATGAATGTTTGCTGCAGGTGGGCATTTATCGTATTTATCGTAATCAATTTCTTACTGTCACGATAATTTCCAATTGGTGTTTGGAAAAAAAACAATCCATATTGTTAGAATTATTAGTTTTACTATTCTTCCACTGTTTGTTCAATGAAAGTATCAATAAATATCAAAGAAATTTAAGTATAATTAATGCAGTTTCTGTGCACAGTTGAGCATCTCTAATCAGACTTTTTCATTTAATGTTTTAAAAGCAGTACTTGTATTTTGCCATGTCATGCAGCTGCAGTTTTTACAATAACCTAAAAAAGAAGTAGTAAATAGTTTTGTTTGTTACTTTTTATTGTTATCATGATAGTATCACAAAGCATCATGATAAAACTTTAACTCTATATTGCACGCCCCTACTGGATAATCATCCATAAAATCACGTTTGCATTCATTTTTATCCGTCTTACGTAATATTTTAAAGCTCTGAGAAACTATATTTTAGGTTTTCATTAACTGCAAGTCGGAGTCGGCATATTAACAGGAATAAATCCGTGGAATATATCACTCCATGTAATGTATCTGTATGTTTTGCATTGAATTACTGACTAAATTCGACCTTTCCAGGTTCTAATTTGTTGAGATGCGTCTGTGGTTGGAGGTGGTGGGTGACTTTTGCCATGTCTAGTAGTAGGCAAACTTTATTAATGTTTAGAAGGCAGGATAATGTCTGTTGGACGGAGAAACCTTTTCATAAACGAGGCTGCAGGTTTTTCGGCCTGCAGGACGAACTTTTTACTTCATGGCCTGAAGACTGTGGGAGCAGGTCCTGTCCTGCTGAACACCCAACATGTGTGTCCATGTTTTTACACCACAATCAGGCTGGGAACGTCCAGTCGCTCCACTGAGACAGCATTTTACATTCACGGGCAACACGGACTCTGGAGTTCGAAACGCTTCTTTTGTTTTCACATTTTAGTGTCACACGTTTGATCTCTGAGCACTAAATATGTGATTGGTCCAAACTCCGTGCTGCCTCCTGTTCAACTTTTTTAATTATTGTGTAATATCAAATATGAAGCTTTTAATACTCACCGTGTGTCATTTGTATTTTTTTTTTTTTTTCATTTTTCCTCCCCTCCAATGTACGCTGTGACTGGATACTGTGTCTTAGGCTCAAGACTCTCAGAGAACATGAATAGTGTTTTTTTTTTTTGGTTTTTGGTCCTTCTGTTTTAACTCCATGAAAAGAGGCGAATAAACTGAGTTTCCAACGAATGATGATGAATGAAGGGAAGCTGCAATTCTCTGGAGGAGCTGCTGGTCCTACTGTACGTTTGGCTCGTTTATTCCTTTAAGAAGCAGCTCCTCCTGCGGTTTAACGGTTCGACCGCTGCACCTCTGTCTAACCTGCTGGCAGATGAGAAACAAATAATAATGATTAAAAAAAAAAAATGGCAGAGGAAGGTGAATCTGAAGAATGTGTTTCCTGGGGAGGTATACCCATTTTAAAGTCGTGCACCTGAAAGCAATATATTGTACATCGTTCATCTTAACAAGAAGTTGAAATAAAATCAGGAATTTCCTCTGCTTATTATCCAAGGTTTTGTTCTTTGTGTTTGTTTTGTTTTGGGTTTTTTTCTACTCTGCTGTTTCTATCGAGGTCTTTAGAATTTGCTAGGTAATCAAGAAAACTGTTGTGTTTGATACGAGTCAAATGCAAAACACATTTGTGAACTCTGTGAAAGTTGGAACAATCTAAATGACGATGAATGTCTTACTTGATAGCGGTCAGTTGTGGCTATGCCACTGGCTCTGATCTCCTTGAGTTCTGTCTTGTACTGTAAGAATACCTGTCATAAATGTATTGTTCGTAAGGGTTTTGCCTGACAGTAATTATTAAAAAGACGACAAACACACCTGAATGTTTGTTTTTTTCCCCTTTCGTTTTGTTTTTAGCAGATTTGATGGTTTGAACGTGGGTGATGTTTTTGCTTCCGACGTATCTGAATCACTCAATTAGGTCATCAGCAGGCCTGCTGCCTGCTTGTTGAGGAGATAATTCAGCCATCCGATGCAGGAGCACAGGAATAAAGACTCATCGGAAGGTGGAGACGCCTCATCTACACGCCAGTGAAGTTCTGATCTGTAAACGAATTCAATCAAATGCTGAGAAATCTGATCTTTTCCTCATCGAAACTAAGATCAGAGCCTATAAATACATCAACAAAACGGCCTTTTGTTGATGTATTGCACTTTGAGTTTGTGCAAAATCAGAAAGACCAGACGATTTTTATTTTGTCCTCATGCAGAAGTTAAAGGTGGGTGAACTTGCTTTTCTTTTTTTTTTTTTTTTTTCCACTTTAACTGTATTAGTTAATCCTGTGAAGAACATTGCTCGAGCACCAGGAACAGAAAAGACATGATTCATAAAAACAGGACATGATTTTGGGATTTTAAGATTATTGTCAGTCTGCGATTGGCTGGCTGTCGATGAAGGATAATCTGAATTATTGTGAACACTAAAGATTTCGGTCAGTGTTTCATGTATTTCCAGACTTAATAAGTTTTGCATGAAAGATGCACATCGTGAGTTTGGTTCAGAGATCCTGTGCATCTGGACTGAGTGAGTGGCTATTTGAGCTCAATAGCAGATTTGTAAAAAAAACAAAAAAAGAAGTCATTAGTTTGTGCTTAAACATCCTCTCTGTACAGTAAAAATGTATCAAGCATAGTCTCATATATGAAATCATTTATTTCTTACACAGTTTAATAAAACATTTGTTTTTGCAAACTGGATATAAACGTTGACATGCCAGGTAATTTGACACTGTGGGTCGCTGTAGGTCTACACTGTTAGTATTTGTGTACAGAATCAGTTATTTCACTCAAGTGTTGTGAGTTTTAGCAGGTTCGGCTTTAACAACACCCCGAACCCCCCCACCGAAACCGAGCCCAATAACACTGCAGTAACACCAGAACAGGATGTGAAAGAAAAACACAAGAATGACTTGAGTGGAGAAACGACGTATCTGCACTTTTGTTTCCGGCAACAGGAATGGCAGAAAACACATTTATTCGTCATTGATGAGATGCCAACTCATGCCAGCTGGATGCATCCGAGTGCACATGTGAGAACATGCATGAGAGCACATGACATTCATGGAGAAAAAACATTTTGGTTTCAAACATATGCTGCAGCTTCAACATGAAGATTTACAGTCGGCGCAAGTTGATCCTTTGTGTCTCTTAAATAGTTAGAAAATCAGATTTCTTGCAGGAAACTCTTTTTTTTGTTTGTTTGTTTTTTTTTTGTTTTTTGGTGATAGCAATGAAATTGATGGTCTGTCATCCACACCTGAAGACTCGGATGGAGTGAGGTGGTGTCTTTATTTCACCTGGAGAGCAGTACAGTTCTACCTCAAATGCGCCGAGTCCAGCCTCTTTCTGATGAAGCTTCTTCGTGCCTCCTTGCTCTCGTCCTTCCTTTGGAATCCAGGTCTAGCTGGGCAACAGCCACAACTCCACAAAATCCCACTGCTTCCACAGGACGAACAGCAGCAAGGCCAGCAGGACGGTGGCGGCCACGCGCGCTCGGGTCTTCATCAGCGGGGTGATGAAGTTGGCCAAAGTGGAGACGAAGACCAGGAGCACAGCCATGAGGGCCAGGATGACGTTGATGAGCTTCCCCAGCAGAGCCCGGGCGTTGGCGTTCTCCACCCCCTCCAGCTGCACCACCTGCTGCTGCTGCTGCTGCAGCTCCAGCTTGGTGATGCGGGTCAAGCACGACTCCACGGCTTCCTGCACAACAACAGGCCCAGAAAAACAACCAGGTGAGCCAGCCTCACTGTGAATGAGCATTTTTACTTCAAACATGCTGGTTTTCCCTTTCGCCGTCTTTGATGGTGGGATTTTAACACATGTCCACAAAAAAAATGGACCTTGATCGCAAATATCTGACTATATAGTTCTATAATTGAAGAGGTTCTACCAGTTGTTTTGATTTTTTAAAATCAGTTTTAGACTTTATTGCTCCTCACAGAAATATTTGCCAGTAAATCTACTTTTGTTTTCAAACTGGCTCCGCTTCCATTATTTGTCTTCCTGGTATGTGCGCGTCTTAAACCCATCATGGTTTCTTTTTCCCTACCCTGAACCTCAGCGGTTCATAATTCAATCAATTTTTTATTTTAAAAGAGAGACCGCTGGTTAGCTGTAGTTGTCATGGAGACCGCTGGTTAGCTGTAGTTGTCATGGAGACCGCTGGTTAGCTGTAGTTGTCATGCCAGGCCACTAAACGGCGCTGTGATTTCAGATCGTCATGTATTCATTATCGGAAATGTGCTAAACTGGACATGTTTAGTAGCACAATGACTATTGTTTTAGTTGTCTTCCCGCGCAGAGTAAATCTTGAAGCCGTTCCTTCTGGGCATGCGGACTTTCACATCTGTGAAGTATTTCACATCTCAGAAAAGTCTCAGAAAGTTTGAGAGACTCCAATAACAAAATGTTACGGTTTCTATGTAAATTGAACCTTAACGCCCTTCCTACTGAAGGTCATTTATCCATCAATTTCTAGTCAAATCCATTTAAAGTTGCTGGATCATCAAAAAAAGTGCAGCACAAAGAAAAGATTCAGATTTAATGCAAAACTTCCTCCTCACCCAACAAACCATTAAGATAAAACATTCTGAATGAATTTGCTGACATTGAAAGTATGCACAATTAATCATTCAAATGTCTTAACAACCCAACTGGTGAATAAAACAAAACTTGCACTTAAATAAATAAATCATAAGGTGCAAAGTGGATTCATTAGTGGAGTTAGCAAATAAGCACAGAAATAAGTCTGTAAAAAATATACTTACTATTGTTAGCATATAAATTATTAAGTGAGGATGGTAGTAAAACCTAAATAATTAATAAGCTAAGTAACTAAATAGGTGAGTAAATATGTTAGTAATTAAATATGTATACAAAAGTGCTACCTGGTAAAGGAAGCAATTGAAGTTTGTGCAGGTTGACAAACGTTAATAAGTAAGTTACTGAGTAAGTAATAAGTGAATAGGTAAGTAAATAAATGTATAGTCAGTGAAACAATGCATTTGTAAGTGAGTAAATAATTATATTGTAAGCAAATACTCTAAGTTATTAAATGTCTACAAAGAAGCAAGTACGCACACACACGTACATAAGTGAATAATACGAAAGTAAATAATTATTTAAGCAGGTGAAAAAAAGTTTATGAGTAAAAAATGCTTCTGGTCGTAAATCAACGCTAAAGTCAATCAGTACATCAATAATTATGAAGGCAGGTTAGTAAATAATTAACTATGTAAGTTGAAAAGGTAAATAGTAGAAAAGTAAATAAGTAAATGATCCGGTAAGAAAGTCAATCATCAAGTTGATGAGTAACTAAGAGAGTAAATAAATCTGCAGCAGTCGGTCAGTGTTTACCTGAATGTCTCTGGCTCTCTCATAGGACTGGTAGGCGACCTTTTCCTCCATGCTGGCCAGTTCCTGTTTCAGGTTGGTCATCTCATTCTGGTGCAGCTCTGTTAGATCGTTCAGCTGCTCCTCAAGTCTCTCATACCTGGACATACAACCCAACCCACCAGAACAGAACAGAACAAAACGCTCCATCAGGACGTCGACCCACAGCCCTATGTAATGTGTGTGTTGCATTGCTAGTATCCAAATATCTTTCTTTTTTTTTTTTTTTTTTATATCTCAGAATGACCTTTGACATTTCCTTCTATTCCAATGACAATGAACACTGATGTTTATTTCTATTTTGATCTCCTAATCCCTGCAGTAATAACTCACAGGACAACAGAAGACGTATTAATCCTGAGCTGAAAATAGACCCTTAGCAAGTGTCCTGCTCGCTCTGCGCCGCTCTCACACAGAAACATTCATGTCTAAGTCTCAGAGCACGACAGAGTGGCTGGTTTTTAAAAGATGCCCATGTTCTGCAGAAAGTACGGGTTTATGATTGGGCGATAGCTTTGTTTACGGCAGGCCATTTTAACATAAAACGTAATTATCTGTAATTACATCCTAGACATCTAAAAATGCATTTCCGCTGGACACAATTACATTTGACCATCCTGAATGATAATTTAAACGATCTGCATTCATTTTTTGACTAGGACGAAGAAGAATAATACAAAATTTCTTCAAATACATTTTGACAAGTCAAAATACATCTCAAATGACGCCACTGGATTCATCATTTGAAGTCCTCCCTAAATACAATTCAAGACATATTAAATGTATGGGTAGCCTTTCAAATTACAAAATTACATTTTTTATTAAAAATTGGGCTTTTTACAAACTTTTCAAATGGCTGTGAAAAGGCTAAAAGTGCGACTTTCCCAAGCTGAAAATGGTGCAGTTTCAAAAATCTTTTTTTTTTCATTGTTTTATTGAAATGTAAAATGCTACATAAATCTGTCAGAATGTTATCAGAAAGATATCTGAAATAGAAAAGCAGTCTAATTAAACACATGTCTAATTGATTTGGAGATATTTTAAAATTAACTTTGAAAGTCAAAATTGCAGTTCCAGATATCTGCAATTTAATTTGCACCAGCCAAATCTCTATGTATGTTTACATTACCTAAATAAAAGTACATAAGACTATTTAAGATATTATGGTTCAAGAAATCTTAAATTGGAATTATGACCAGTGAGAACAAAAAGTGCATTTTTTTAAAATTTACTTTATTCACAATGTAATTGTTGATATATAAAATACGTATTTTAGGTAGTCTGATATCCTGATTAGACGCTTCAGTACAAATTCATGGTGTCATTTATATTTACCAGGATGAAATTAGAGATATCTTGTTTCTACCTGTATCTCTCTTCCTGCAGACACTGCGTCATGTAGGAGTAGTCACTCTGCAGCTGGCCCTTCATGTCCTCGATGGCGTCCTCCATGTGCGTCTGGCTGGCCTTGATCTCCTGCAGCCCCTCCAGAAGGGAGTCCCATGAGCTGTGCATGTGATGGTGGTGGTGGTGGTGTCCGTCCAGTCGGGGGCTCCCCATCGTCGGGCCCAGCATCCCCCCTCCTCCGACTCCTCCGACTCCTCCCACTCCTCCCACTCCTCCCACTCCGGCGCCACCAGAGTTACTGCCCGCTCCGGAGCCCGATGTGGCACTGGAGCACTCGTCGTCGCTGCCGTACTTGGGGCTGGACACCAAAGTGGCGCTGCCGCTGAGAGCTCGCGGCGTCGGGGCGTCCTCGGAGTTTCCCCCCACTCCGTCCTCCAGCGTGTCCTTCAGGTGAGCGATATTATCCGCACTGCCAAACTTGTTTCTGATCAGGCTGGCGAACTCTCTCGGCTTTGACACCACGGCCGTGTGAGTGAGGGCCGAGACGCCACCTTTGACCCCCTCCACTACTCCGCCTCCAAACCCGCTTATCCCAGCGCGAACGTTGGCCCCCACGTCCTTTAACCCCTGCTGCATGTCCCGCAGGACATCCTTGGGCTGCCGGGCCGGTCCGTTCTGCAGAGAGGGAAGAGAAGAGAAATCTGTTCTCTGATATCTTGACTCATTACAACACTCAGGTTTAAAGAGGGATAACAGAGCAGCCCTTCCATGCAGCTCCACTTCTTAGCTCCTTCAGACTAGCCAGCAGCAATTAGCAAACACCAGCTGGAACTGTGCACCTCCTGAGCTCTTTATTCAGGCTACTTCTCAAAATACTGCTGGTAAAACCTGTTGAGAAACATTGTGATGACGTGCTGAAGGCTGAGATTCAGAAAGAGTGGGAGCTTCTTAAAGTGACAGTGGTCTAATTTCAAGGCATTAAATTGCAAAGTCAAAATTAATTTAAGTCATTTTTCATATATACAACAATTTTATAACAATTTAAGGTAAAATAAGTACTTTATTGTTCTACAACATTTAACAATTTGCCTGGAAAATACACAATACTGCCCCTTTAAATCTTTCTGAATAATCTAAAAGGTGTTTTCTTTGATTTTATCTATTTATATTACTTGACCCACACACAAGTTGTTGTAGGATGTCCTGATTTTTTTCACAGAATGCATATTTGGGCATGTGTGTCCTCACAAATATTGTGTGAGTTAATGCCAGTGAGGAACGAAAGCGAGCAGCGCCACCGTTGGACCAGAGCCATGTACCTGCTCGATCTCCTTTAGCTTCTTGTGATAGTGCTCCAGCTTCTTGTGCAGATGTGCGATGGTCTGCGCCGACTTCTGGTTCTTCTTCTCGAACACCTGCTTGATCCTGGATGCCTGCTGCTTGTCTGCGTTGTGGGCCAGCTTCAGGTATTCGGCCACGTTGTCGTCGCGCGCCTCCTGCTCCACGCGGATCTGCTCTGTGACCTTCAGGATCTTCTGCTGGAGATGCTCCAGAGCGGCACGCGTCCGCTGGGGCTCGCCGGCGCTCGCGGCCTCCGCGCCCCCCGCCGCCCCGGCCGCCGCCGCCGCTGCCGCCGATCCGTCCGTGCTGATGTTGCTGTCAGAGCCACCATGGCTGGAGGTGGGGGGTAGACCTAAGGTTGCCACCTCACTCTTGTCCAGCTGTGGGGACAGAAGGAGAGGCTGTAGATACGGGTTTCAGTTCATCTGTTCACTAAAATCACAGTGACACCGCAAACACCTCATCCCTCTCTATTTAATGACTTGCACATAAAAATCATTAAATTTCTGCTCTTCCGGCCAGAATATGTTGGTCTTGAAGAAGCAACGTCTCGTATTCTGGGAAGCAAGACACATTTATTACCGCAGGTGAGATTTCAGATAACTCGACGTCTGCCGTGCTAATCTTGTTAGGCCTATTGATTGTCATCGCTGGATTTATGGTCACTTTGTTGCACTTTGTTCCATAAATCAGCAGAAACCGGCTCCTCTAAAGAGCTGCCAAGCCTTCTGAGAATTAAAATAAATGATACCCGTAAACATAAAGTGGGCCCATTTGAAATTTAATTAAGAAATGACAGTTAACAGGAATAATGGAGGTCAAGCTGAGGGCTGAAAAACCAAAAAAAATCTATTGAAGCAGCTAATTCAAAGCCAAAGCAGTCAGGTAATGAGAAATATCTGTGCAGAAATGTGCTGAAATATGATCAAACGGTCATGGAGATGAAGCTTACAACATCCAAACATGTCTGTAATATTCTGGAGACAGATTATGCATTTGTAGGTTAAATTAAAAAAATAAAGAAGAAAAATTAAACTACATCGTCCTTCTAATTTTGCTTTACGTAAGTGAAAAAATTCCTACAGAAAAAAAGTATTTTACAGCAGCTGCAAAATCCCAAGATGAAAAACTTTTCAATTTAACTTATGAAGAGGAGTGAGTACATTTTTGGTGTCACAGCAAAGCAAATCGAAAAGTTCAACAAATGTAACTTTTCTGTTTTAGGGACGTCCGACTTGGAGGAACTTTTAATGAAAAATATCTGTCTTGTTGTTTCATCAGGGTATAATTATGCCGTGACACAAAAGTCGATTAGTCTTACCCGCTCTTCAAAATTGGAAAGACAAGAACTCATGTGCATGTAAGTCAGGTTGCTGTGTGGCTCAGGATGGAGCCATTTTTTAAGATTTCATGTCTTCCTTCAATTTGATCCGAGTCTATTTTTATTTCATGTTTAAGACTCACAAAACTGTCGAAGGCTGTGCAAACACTTTGAAAAAAAAAAAAAAAAAAGCAAATAAATCTCTTAATGTCAGGCAAAACCAATCTGACGTTTTACAAACGGCGGCTTTCAAACGACGACTTCATTCACTCGGTACAAAAAGCTGCTGGAAGTATAATGGTCTCCCTGGAAAACCATGAATTAGCCGTGACTCAACCCACCATCATGCTCAGGGTCACGTCCCACACTTCAGTGTGATTACTGCCACATCTGTAGAGCTAAGAAAACACTGAAACAGAACCTGCATGACGCCATGAAGTCTAGGGAACGACAAGTGGGGAAAGCCTGGAATCGTGGTGAAGCTCCAAATAGTGACCAGAATCACTCTCATGTCAAGTGCTTTACAGAAAGAGACTGGTACGCTGAGCAAAAAGGAGCAGATCTTCTGGTCATCAGTAAGATTGTTTTGAAAATATTTTGTGGGCTGATAAGACAAAAACAAATGTCTTTTAAAGAAGATGAATGTCTTTTTCTAACGCAGCATTTCAGAAAAACGGCATCATACCAGCAGTTTAACGCAAAGCTATTTTCCAGCATGCTTGAATTGAGACAAAACCAAAAAAATTTTCAGCAAGATATAAATAAAGCCTTTTGGATTAACGAAAAAGTCGTAGTTCTGCTGGCAGATTATTTCACTGGTAATAAGACATTTTGTCTATGATAAAAGTGTAATAATCTGCCAGTGGAACTATTATTTTTTTCATCAGCATTAAGTTATTATTGACTTAAAACAAACTACTATATCTTTCCCAAAAGCTACTTTTAAGTCAGGTTTGTCTTACTGCAATTACAGCAAGAACTTTTCATTAGAAATTAGAAGAGAAGTATTTGGTGAGACGTTGTGTTTTTGCAGTGTGACGATCTGGACTGTTGTGTTTCTTTGGATGACCTGATCCTGACTGAACAATCCTGAGTTCCTGCTCTGAAGCTCAAGAGCAGGAAACAATCTAAAGCCCGCTGGAAAGTTCACGTCCGAACGGCACAAATTGCACAAAATGTAGGTTTTGTTGAGGCCTAGTCAAAGTCTTTACTGCTGAGATTTTTTTAGATGGTTTGAAAACCCTCAAATGAGGATGAATTAAAACAATGTTGCAAACCAGAGTCGATTTACAAAAAAACAACCTATTATTAGGCGTGACAAAAAAAAAGATAAATAATTTCTGAAATGAAAAGCTGTTTGGACAAAACATCAGTTGCTCTCAAGATAAATGGACACTGTAGCGTCCAGAACATCGATAGTGAGTGAATGAATTACAACACTAACGGGCAGAACTGCACTTTAAAGATTTTCAAGCACGTGTGTGGAGGCATTGATTTTTAAATGAAGTACCAGATTGGGACGTTAATGTTTAATACAAAATCTTAAATCACTCAGGACCTGATCAGAATTTATGAGCAGTGTCCACGAGTTAACGGCTGCTCAGCTCTGACTGTGGAGTCAGAGAATAATCAAGAGGTTTGATACTGTAACAAACCATGCAGGATGAGGAGCAGTGATTCCCTTTGGAAATGCAAAAGAAGGTAAATCGGAAAACTGGAGCAAAGACTTGATTCGTAATTATTGCATCAATAATTATGGTGTCTTGGAGTAAAGGTTTGCATGAAGCAGCATGTCCTTTTCCCCTAAATCCACCTGAAAACCCATTCAATCTAAATGCAAAAGTAAAAAATCTAGATGTTTTCACCATCAACAGGCCTCAGACGAGCCGCGTTGTGCCAGATGACCTGACGATCCCTGAGAGCTGAAAGCTTTTTGCACGAAACCCGAATCCAGATCCTCTAAATTAAACCTGACGGATTCCAACCTGCCAATAAAATATGTAACGATTCACTCCAGCTTGCTTCAGAAGGAGCCCAGATATTGAGACGCAGGTTTATTTAGGTCGCTCTGCACGGCTGAAAACCAGAATAAAACGTCTTTTTATTTATTTTGTTTGCATTAAGAAACATACAAATTTAATTTATCTACCAGAGAAAAAGAAAAGCATCAAATAATTATAGTTTTTCTTATGCTCGATTGAAAACATTCAAATAAAGAAATGCCTCATTGTAGGACAATCGTAACTACATGAACTGACACCAGGATGAAAGCAACATTTTAAGTTGAGATGACTGGTCTCATTAAGAAAGACTCATTTTTAGGCCAGAGTAAAATCCCTGAGCTCCTGAAATCAGTTTATTTCTGACCCCCTGCTGTGCAGCTATAATTGATTTGGTGGAGGGATCAGGAAGTTCACAGAGGGGCTATTATGCATTAATTAGATGAAACTTAACTGAACTGCTTTCCTCTCAGCACACACTCTGAACCTGAAGAAGAGGTGAGGCTGTTTTTTTTTTTTTTAAATGTGCAACGATGTGCATTTAAAAACATGCAGCTGCAAGCCAGACAATGCTGTGCAGAGTAAAGGTGTTCCCCTCCTTACATATTTATTCTGCGCTTCCATTTTTCTCTCATATAAATGTTTTAGATCATTGAACAAAGTGTAATATCAGAATAAGTTAGTTTTTAAAGTGTATATATATTTATATATATATTCTAACCAAACAGGTCCTATGTGAATGAAATAGTTATTAACTTTAATAAATTATGAATTTACTTTAATTAACCAATCTTTTGGATCTGTTTCATTAGCCAAGCCCAGTTCTGCAGAATCAAGAAACCACTTAAACACAACCTGTCTGACAACAGAGGTCTTAAAAAGCAACAACTCATTCATAATCTAAAGAAATGGAAGAAACGATGACAAACAAACTCACTGGTGACGGTAACAAAACCATTTTCAAGGCTTCAGGACTTTAAGGGAACCAGTGAAAAATGTTTCCACGTGTGGAGGAGAAAACATGGCGAATGTCTCAGAAGATGCTTTCCAATCAAAAAATTACTCCAGGAGCACATCCACCAAATCACAAAAGAGCTCAGGCTGCAGATCTCTCTTGATTTGTCTTGGTAAAGGTCAGAGTTCATGACTCAACAAGAAGAACGAAACTGAGTAAAAATGGCCTCCATGGCCGTTAATTATGCATTAAAGGTTCAAAACAGCAGCGAAACAAAAATAACGCAGAGACCCAGCTTTCATCAAAAACATCCTCATATTTACCATTAACTTCCTGTTCCTCATCTGTAAGGTAGATCTAATCAGTCTATTTTTATTCTTTGTGCTCTGAGTGATGTCGTCCTTTATTATGCATTTTACATGATATTTAGCAGTCCTAGTTCTAAATATAATGTAATCTAATATAATGCTATATTGAAAACAATAATAATAATAATAATAATGATAATACAGACCTTTGGGCACTTAAATAACTTAGAAACAACATAATATGTAGGAGAAAACATAAAATGCAGAAACCTTTTTACATGTTCGACTGTTTGACTGAGGTTGTCAGCGTTTCGTTTTTGTTTCCTGAGAGCTTCAGTAAACTGGAGAATGACACTGGCTGTTTCACTCCTAAAGACAATGACTGAACAAATCAAATGTTGACCAATACAACATTTATGCTGCAGTGGAGCTGAGTTATCAGGTACATGCATAATTTCATTCATTTATGTTTGTGTTTAAAAGAAATAAATAACTGCGAGTCAGTTCAGCGGTTTTCCTGTGTCAGATGGATATCGACCGATGCTAAACCTCAGATATCTCTGTCGGCATCAGAAGTGGAAGAAGTTACTTTTCTAGTTAAGGGTGTCGGTTTATGTCCCAAAGCAGCACTTTGCAGTCACTTTTCTGTCTGATAGTGAAATGTTTGTGGAAGCAGCAGACATTTGTGAGGAAGGTAGATGCTCTTTCAGAGCCCTGGATAAGTTCTGGATCATGCAGACACAAACCTGAAGGCATTTCTTATTTAACGTGTGAGGAAATAATCCAAATAAATGATCAACTAATCATCGAGCCCAGCTCAGGTTTCTATATAGCGGCGATCTGCAGCTCAGTTATTGTGTCACAACACTAATCAGAAGCTGCAAACATCTCGGTGCGCTGCTTTGATATTTCTAATGCCTTTGGTTGATCTGTTTTAGCCTCCTGTGCTCTGTGGCTGGAGCGCAGCAAGGCGGCCAGTGTTTTCTTTTCCTTGAATCTAGGTTGCAATCTCACAGCAGCACCGGGGAGGAGAATAACAGATGACTGGACTCCCGGGTGATTAATCATGTCCTGATCTTCACTGAGAGAGTGAGATGCTTCTGCAGCAGCCAAGCCAGTGTAGTGGGAGGTGGAGGGGCTGCCGTCTGGGTGTAAACAGGCAACAGACCGGAGCAAAGCATCTAAAATGCATCGAGCGCGGCGGATGGATGGATGGATGGATGGATGGATGGATGGATGGATGGATGGATGGATGGATGGATGGATGGATGGATGGATGGATGGATGGATGGATGGGTGGATGGGTGGATGGGTGGATGAGGGATGCTGCTGGTGATGATGAGGGTTGTGATGGCAGCCGTCTGAAGCACAGAAGAAGACATGAGGGACGGGGCCATGCCTGAGCCCTCTGGAGACACGGCGTGGACACGCGGGGGGGGGGGGGGGGGGCGGCGACACACAAGCGGCACGGCGATAAATTAAATCAGAAACGTTACCATACTGCTTTAATCCAATTTTTGCAGTGCCATTGCAAGGCTGTCTTCCAGGCCCATCCTCTTCCTCCCTCCTTCCTCACCTCCCAGCCCCCCCAACTCAAATGTAGTATCTTCACCCCCTCCTCTCCCCAGCCGCTTTCAGGCGGACCACCACCTCTCTGGATCCTACAGCTCCATTGTTGCGGCCGTCGATATCTGCTGCCTCCCTCTCCCTCTCCCTCGCTCTGCTCTGTTTTCCTCCCTTCCTCTCCCTCAGAGGTTTTCCTCCGCCTCCCTCTGCCTCGCTTCCCTCTGCACCTCCGCTTCGATCCACATGCAAATGCTGGAGCCGCGCTGCCCTGTAATGGATGTGGGAGCTCGGGGGACAGATGGATGGAGATGGATCTGGGCGGGGAGGGGGGATGGGAGAGCTCAGCGCAGGCGTGCAGGTGCTCCTGTGCGGCGGAGGCCGGAGAGGGGAAGGGAGGGAGCGCACTACAGCCGCCTTTAACCCCCCCCACACACACACACACACACACACACAGCTGGATGTGCTGCCAAAGCACACAGCGGTGACTCCCTTGTCTCCGCCAAAGACTGGAGGATTTGGTGTCACAACAGGAGGCTGTGGGAATGAATGACGCGCAGCTTGGTGAAGTTTCACCCGCCCAGCTTCTTGATGTTTCTGTGCAGGTCGGCGTGTCAGCGCGCAGGAAACCCAAGCTGTCATCGCTGACCGGAGAGCAACAAAAGCCAAGTCTCCCGAACAACATCAACAAATGTTTCTCACGCCCTTTTTCTCAGTGTGTCGCGTCAGAGGAGGGACGTCCAGGCTTTTTGTCAAGTCAAAATAACTCGCCTTGTTTTCGGCTGGTGCGTTTCGCTTTCACGCTGCCAAACAAGCAAAGAAAAAAAAAAAAAAATCACTAATTGAAAAGTTTGTTCACCCCTTTGGTCTGTGGTGGCGCTGCACCAAGAGCCACCGAAGGAAACGACACGGAAACTTCCGAAGAAGACATGAGCGCAACTTCCTGCTTCACAAAATCTAAACAAAAATGGAGATTTTAGCGGTTGCAGGATTTTGACTTCGGTAAAAGACAACAAGGAGTCATTTCTCCAGCTGCTGCTGGACTCCTCGTTTTCTTTGGTTGTATTTACCCAGAATGCCCTGCGCCGTAGTTCACTTCCTGCTTTTGGAGCCTCTGGTCCACTTGGCGTTCACACGAGTTCATTTAAATTCATTTTTAGGCAGACCAGAGTTCGCCGTTATGGTCAGCATCACAGTTCAATTTCTTTTCAGATGAACTAAAAAGAAATACAGAGAAATGTTGCAAATTTTTTTAGGTATTGATAGAAAAAAAATGAACAAAATTTTGCCAATTCTGAGCAATAAAATTAAGATTTAGGTTGCTCTTCCTTTGACAACTGTATTCATCCAAGTTTGACCAATGAATCAAAAGCAGAGTGTTTGCAAAGTGAGGTTTTGCTGAAAAGTTGTGCCTGCAAGGGAATGCAAAAGCTGTGGTTTGTTAAAGACAAACACCTTGTGTTGTTTTTAACATTTTTTTATTGTAAGAACATTTTTAATGTGTCTGTGATCATTTTGACCTAATTAGAAATAGAAAATTATCACCTACATCAACCCCCTGTACTGCGGGAGCAAATTGGTGTCATTATTAAACTGAAGTCTGAGCCCAAAAACAGTCATTCCAGGGGCGGCAAATGGCCCCTGGACCGCACTTTGAACACCAATGTATCACAGTCAAAAGCATCAATTTTTTTTTTCTGGGATGTTGTGTGAAAGACCAATAGAAAGTAGCATCATTGTTAGATGGAGAGAAAATGAATCTTTGAATAAAAATCTGAGATGTGTGGCAGGCTAATCAATTTGACCCTCTTTACTCGGAAACCTCTAAATAAAACCCAGAGCCTCCAAATGTCTTTTGAAGTCACCTAAATCAGTTGGTCTGTGCGTAATTTAATCCCTGAAGGCCTCCGCGGTTTCTTGCATCGTAAAAGAACACAGCAGAGACATCAGAGATGAAGTGCAGAAGTTTAAAGCAGATTTAGGTCATAAAAAAAACATCCTCTTAATCCAAAATCTAAAACAGGAAGGCGTAGGGAGCAGCTTGAATCCGTCCAAATATAAGATACAATTTATCTTCTCCATTTTAGAGATAACATCCTATTTGTATTTTTTTTTTATTGACATTTTGTGCATGTCTTCCAAATTGAGCGCAGTGTGGCTCAGATGCAATACGGAGGTCACCAGTAGAGGGCGCATCGAGGCCATTTTTATTAGGTAAGTTGCATCTTTAAGAACCTTCAGAGTTTTTTTTCATTTATCTCAAAAGATTAGTTCAGATTTTTTTTTTAAGTTGGGTTCTCTATGAGCTTTCAATATCTCACCTGCAGCAGATTTTTATGTTTGCATTTTCTCTTTTGGAGAAACAGAAATGTGTGGATCAGTAAAAGGTAAACTGAAGCTTCTTAAACATGCCAGAGTCATTTTTCAAACTATTTGAACTTCTTTTTATATGTCTGTTCACTTGGAAGCCAGTAGTTACAATGATGGGAGTTTCCATTTATTATCAACTGAATGTGGCGTAAGAAATCACATGTAAATTATGTTTTTAAAAGCCCTTACAATCAGTAGTAATTAATTTGTGCATCAGGTCCTTTTTTTCTCTCCTCGGGACAAGATTCTCACTGCTCTGAGTTCTTCAAAAGGATTGAAAATGTCAAATCAATTCCAAAGTAAGTTGTTGTTGGCTATGTTTAAATTACTCCAGGCTTCTACATCAATAACAGTTAAACATAATATTAAAAGTCCTGTTGAGCTCTGTCTAGTGGTGCTCAAAGTTGAGACTGTACTGCGGGTCCTGACCTTGGAATGATTGATGAACAAGTAAATAAATAAACGATTAAAACAGGTATAATAAAAATGTATTAATGAGTTTGATTCTTGAGTTTTGCAAGCAGAAAAAGACAATAATCTTGTTCTGAACAGGTTCTGTGGGTTTTTTAATCCAACAAAAACACAACTAGATTAAAATTATTCTCATATCCTGATTAATGTTTAAGTTAACATGTTTTTTCTTACATATTTTCTAATGGATGTGATTCAATTTTATTTTTATAATACATTTTTACTGTAAATGACACTGCTTTTAGCTATACATTGAAGTAATTATATATGATCGCTCATATATATGTTAATTCTTTTAAATTCCATCTGTCAACCTGCTGGGATCTACCAATTGTCCCCTTTATAAAATAAAATTAATTTAGAATCCAACAGATTCAACACTACTATTTATTATAAATCAAGGTAAATGGTATAAACATAATAAACCTCCATAATTCAGTAACTTGTGGAACCAGCTTTAGCAGCAGTAACTTAAATTTCTCTTTTTTTTTGTCTCAAACCTTTTTGAGTCTCTAATGTTTCAGCTCACTGCTCTTCACAGCTGTGCTTCAGATCAATAAGTCTGGGCTGATTGCCTGCCTCACATTTGACATCACGATACTCGGCTCACAGTTGACTAATGGCTCCAGGGGTCAGAGGTCGTGCGACTGCAGATCATCAGCCCTCCCTGTCGCTTGTGTTTGGTTTTCAAACGTTGCTGTGAAGGACTTCGATCCTGGTTCACTGAGACCCTTTGCTGCACGTTGCTCAGTCTCAACGTGGAGACGCTCCTGCATGTTGTCTTGATGTGAAGGTTTTTCTCGCTGCAGCAGGTCGGACTTCAAGCAGCCTGGAGATGGCTTCACGTCTGTTTTTATACGATGTTTCTTCATCGCTTTGGTCGATCTTAAAAGTGCTAATCAATAAAGAAGGCTTGCTAATCAATAAAGAAGGCTTGGCTCATAACTCTTGGGGAGCTGCAGCTGCTGTCGTCTTTGTTCAACACATTTGCAAGTGATCAGAAACTCCCTATGTGATCAGATCAGCTCATGGTCATTTCATAGGGTGGATCAGGAAGACTTGGCTACTGTGCTTCTGAAAGCACAGGGGTTTTTTTTATTAGTTATTGAATAAAATAAATGTTTTTTACACTTTGAGGAACTTGATTAGGAACTTGTTTAAATCTGGATACCTTATAAAATGTGCTATTGCTTAAAATCCAGTTAGTAAAACAATTTCTTTTCACTGTGACTGGAGGTTTAACCTTCAAAAGTAGATAACACGTTCTGCTTTACATGTCACAACCTAGTAGTTATAAATGATGAGAATGTTCTTTTCTTCTGGCAAAGACGGCTCATGGTGTTCTGAGCTGTAAAAAGGCCCTTCAGCTATTTTGTATCTTTCAGCCGGTGAAATATGAAGGTCACAAGGTTATTTTGTGGGATGAATGCTCTGAGGTTTGCCTTAAGCAACAATCTGACTTTGTTGAAGAAGGACTGATGAGCCGCTTACTGCATCAATCAGAGAGGATAGATGTGACATGCAGAAACAGATCAATCAGCACATTGTTTTTCCAGAGGGAGGCCGCTGTCTGTTTTGCTAAATCGAGGTGATGACATTTTTGTTCGACAGGCAGCATGGGTCACATTGAGCATTTTGACATTTTGTTCCATCTACAAGGAAACTGAAGGCTTCAATGCTTTTGCTATCTTGGTCCTCCCGCCTTTAAATTAAAAATTCCTACAAGAAACTCAATACTGCATGACACTATAGCACCTTTGTGAATAAATATATGCCTGAGAGCTCCTGCGAAGCTGCAATCCCACACAGATGAGGACGGCAAATGCAGCCAAGTCCAAACCGACGGCATCCACAAACTTTAAACTTCAGGAAATTTTACTGTATTTTTTTCGGGTATAATTGGAAAGTGCAGGAAGTTGATACATAAATCTCTGAAAGCGTTTGAAAAAAATAGAAATGGAGAGCTTCTGTGGACAAGAGTTTGTAAATCCTGCCACTATTTTTTGTTACTAATGTGGGAAGGGCTGAAACGATTAACTGGATTAATTGTGATTAATCAGTTATTGAATAATCATCAACTGATTAAGTAATGGATTAATCAAACTGAACCAGAGGACTTTTGAAAGGCGTAAATTAACAACAAAATCCCCTGAGAAAAAAGGAAAGACAAAGCCACTCAAAAACATTTGAAACATTTATTCGGGTTAGGAAATGTCACAATTAGACAATCTAAATAGACACCTGGAAACATCATCTTTCAATAAATAAAGGAATAGACACTTTTGGAGCTTTTCTTTAACAGAAACAAAAATATTTAGAAGGTTTGTGCACAAGCGTCTACTAACAGAAGTGCATTCATTGCGTGTGGCAGTTTTTTGCCTCGGATTTGCAGCGGTGGACATTTCAAAGCTGTCAGTATGTGAAGGATTAGAATTACAGGCCCTCGTCTGCGACCCGTTCAGATTATCCATAGCAGCAGAATTTGCCAGAACAGAGATAAATGTCAGACAAAAAAAAAAAAAAAAGAGAAAGGAAACACGCTTTGATAAAAATGTGCTTTAGCTTGGCAAATAATACATTTTGAGTCCAGGAAGGCTTTCTTCTGATTGTCCTTTAGGGAGCTTCAAAATACCGAGGCACAGTGAAGGCTCTGGATGTGCAATACTGCAATGTTTTTAATTTAATGCTACTATGCTAAATAAAACTTTATCTCTCAATCTGAGTTAGATTACAACATATGTCCTATAAACAAGATCTCGAGGCTAATAACTCTGTTAAATTGTCACTTTTACATACAGTCGATTGGATGGAAGAAAGCAGGGTGGCACTTCTGTCATTTAGCGTCTAAGCAAAGCTTCTGCATGTTGAAGATATCAGAGCTCCTCAAGTATTTTCATACAAAGTACAAGAAGTAGAAAACAGTAAAAAAAAAACAACAACAGTGCATTTGAACAAAGGAGACAAAGTGCTTCCTCCTGGTCTTCAGCTTCTTCCTGCGAAACCAATTGCCTCGGCGACGTCTCAAACCGCTCCATCCAGGTTTTCTTGTTTCCGTAGAGAGGTACTGTTACCATGAAGCCGAGGTTTTCGAAAGAGCCATGGGATGGACGACCGCAGCAAGTGTCAGTCAGCACTTTGGCGAGCCCTTGATCCAAATGAGTATAAATCCACTGATTCCAGGGATTACTGTTAATCTTTTCTGCTCAAATGCCCCCATCTGACCACCGGCGAGGGGAAAAAAAACAAGCCAGCTCCCTCCTTTACAGTACGCTAATTACCGTATACTGTAGCGTTGACGAGCAGCTGAGGTCCCCTCTGGGGTTTTTTTTTTTTTTTTGTTTGGTTTACATGATTCATGGTTGTAGTCTGTGTGGTCATGTGTCAGTGGAAGATATGAGTCCTGAGTCGGGTGCTGCCTGTGTGGTTTCCTGGGAGCTCTGGCAGCGTTTCCGTGAGCATCACTCCCCGGATTTCCTCGGCATCCACACAACTCGTCTCTTGGCCTGATAGAAATCTGTTGGGATAAAAAAAAAAAAAGGACTAAATTTATCTCCCACTAAACTGGAGCTGGGAAATCAATCAATGACGATCTACATCAATAGATAATAATACATCTGATGTACATGGAATATTCACTGAACTGCCACCGGAACCAAACGGCATTCTGGGAGATGTAGGCAGAGGGAGAAAAAAAACTGAGCCACTCAACCTCTCTAGGGCAGCTTAGTAAGATCAGCTGCATCAACTAACTCGCTCTCTCTTTGGTTACCTAGCAACCACCTGGTGAGTAACTTGTGGTTACCTAGCAACAACCTGCTGAGCAGCATCCTTCATAGCTGCTTAAAATAAAAGTTAAAAATAAATAACAGTATGACGTGACAACTGGACAAAACAGAAAACGGCACAACACCAGTTTGGCAACAATTTGGATATTTAAAACAAACAAAAAAAACCTGATCAATAATTATCTTTATGGATCGATGTGGCACGTCTGAAACGTTTCATTCGCTCGGACAGATAAGATAAGGACCAACCTGTGATGTTCGTCTGTTTCCTCTTCAGCGCAGAGTTGTCTCCCTTCTCCGGCGTTTTCTCCAGGTTCCACTTCTCCGGCGTCAGAGGGATGTTCTCCTTCTCCAGCCTGGCTGCTTTGGTCTGAACAGCCCCTCCTGCCAGCCTCAGGCCCTCCGCCAGCACGCAGGGCCTGTAGAGCAGCGGCACCCCGCTCTCTGGGATGCCCTCCCACTGGAAGTCGCTGCCCTCCACAGGCTGGTCCGACTTGAAGTCAAAGCCCCACCGTCTGGACGCCTCGTCCAGGTCTTTGCGCAGCGCTGCCTGGTACTCCACCTGCAGCTGGTCTCGGTCCACAGGGCCGAACAGGTTCCTGCGGGCCCGTCGGTTCCCCGTCTGGGAGCTCAGCACCGGCTTGTGAGGAGCCATGATTCTGCACTGGGAATGAAACACAGCAGATCTCTGGTGAGTTTTAAAAGCCACTGTCTATAAGAAAGTTTCGAAAAACCTCTTTAAGGATGAACTCATCTTGCATCAGCTATTTTGATGTAAAAGTCGAAGCCTTACACGACCAAGCAGTAAGAATAATAAAATAATAAATCAAGTCCCAAACACAAAATGAGAGCCCAGACTCACCATCTTCCTGCCTTGTTTAACACCTCCTGTGTGAAGAAGCAGCCTGACTGCAGCGCTGCTTTTAACCAGGCAGGCAGTGACTCACCGCCCCTCCTCTCTCCTGCTCTTGCTCGGTACATGCCTGGACATAATCTGCTGGACATGTAGGAACTAATCCACTGCGGTGCTTCAGATGGCCACCAGGTGGCAGTGCAACGCCTCCCTGAGGACTCTGGCGTTTCCTTATGTGGGGGGTCAAACCTGCGCAAGGATCCGACTTACTGGAGCAGCGCTGGTATAAATGTCTCCACACTAATCAAGTAAAGAGCAAACAAGTTCCTACCGCTTCATACTGTTTTTGCTTTATAATAAATTCAAAAGAAGTCTTCCACAGGCTGCCTTGGCTTCCCAGTAACTGCATAGTGAGGGGCAGTTATTGTAATGAAAAGGAAATTATTTGACATATCTGATTAATGTGATATAACATCTTGCTATAACAAGTAGGTGAGGCATGTTAACTTCTGCAGCGTTAAAAAAAAAAAATCATAGGATGTCGTGCATGTTAATTGGTTTTGTGATTTAAAGGTGCAAAATTCACTTTTTGCACATTTTTTCATTTGGGTCTCAACTGTTTATCAAAACAGTCCAAGCGCTTAAAAACAACCTTATCATTATTATTATTATTATTTTTGCACGATGTTAATGTTTTTAGGTGTCTGGAAAATGAGTTACTTCAAAAACCTCCCGATTATTGATTCACAATCAACAGGCGCTGCGTCATTACCTAGCAACCCGAGCACGTCACCTAGGGAACCCAACTGCAGCTCCAGCACTTTTAGTCAGCTGCTTTTACTGCTGTATGCACTGCACAATGGCTGCTGGAAAACACTGAAAAGTGTTTTTCTGTTGACTAACCATTCAAAAACCACTTTCTACATTCGTGTTGTGCAGGAGGTTCTACTCCATAGAGAAAAAGGTGAACGACCTGCGAACAGTTGAGGATCCACTGTAGACCAACAGAAGACACATCTGATAAAACCTACATTTAGAAATCCTAAACTATCCCTTTCCACTGGAGGTGACTGAACGGGTTGTTGGGATTTTCAAAACCCTTTAGGTATATCTACTTGTAATACATCTAATGAATCCACCAACCACCAAGGGCACTAATTGGCTGTAATTATAAGTCTGGCTGACTTCCTTCACCACCCACTGTTACATAACAGGGGTGGAGTGGGGTGGGGGGTTGGGGTCTGGGGGGGGGGGGGGGGGTAGTGCAAAGGTCAGGCTTCCAATTATGACAAAAACTGAAATAAAAGTGACTCTGAACATTTAAAGAAAAGTCCCTGTGTTTTGGGAGGAGTACCTCTTCTATATTTGGTGAAGTGCACTGCTGAAGGAGAATGAATGAACACCACTGTGTCCCAGCTTTGCCCCAGTCCCCACCCTATCCTGGCACTGGACGTCAGACTGGGAGGAGGCGCTCCAACCCAGAGTGGAATGATTCAAGCAGTGGCGGGAAGCAGGAGTAGGAACCCTGCCCATTTTCTACCTCCTTCCTTGCTCCACGTGAGTCTGCAGCTCGTGTCCAGAAGTCAAATCTGGGCTGTCACTTTGAGCAGGGCAGGAGGACCCACACAACTCTGGCACGTGTGTAAAAATAACCCAACAACAAGTCCAGGTGACCTCTGAAGTTTGTAGATGGAAAGACTGTCTGAGAAAACCGGATTTATTTCAGCTAATCGCAGTAGAGGAGATGAATCTTGAATGAATGGGACAAGGGATTCAAACCTCATACGGTTTTGAAGAAAGATAAATTAGGCAACTTCTAGATACTGGAGTCTCCTGCAGAGCTAAGGTTTGTGTTTTCTCCAGTCTGATCAAAAGTTACAATTATTTTTACTTACATGTTGATTCAAACGAAGTCCAGTTCTTCTTCAGTGGTATCAAGTGAGTCAGTCTGTCTGTCCACCTCTCTGCTGTCTTCCACTCGGTTCCACAACAATGATGATGATGTTTTGTTATCCAATCCACACCTTCCACAGATCACACCTGAACGCGACCGTCTCCTGCGAGGTTCTCCCAGTTTTCCCACAGCCATGCACACGGACCAAACTTTTATGAACTGCCGTGGAGTGGGAAGACCCTCCTCCAGAGGGGGCGGGGTTGGCTGTGCCAGCACACGTGGCCACGGTCCGGTAAAAACACGAGTTACACGTGAATGTTTGGCTCTGAAAGTGGTAGGAAAGTCCTGCTCAGGACGTCTGGATCGCGCACAGTAACCTAGATACACACACACGCACACACACACACACACACACACACACACACGCACACTCACTCCGGGTTTATTTCTCTTTCTGTGATATTCTGGGTTTTTTCTTTTTGTTTCACTTCAATGAAACCAAAAGAAATTTGTTTCAATTTGCTCCAGACTGTTGAGAGGATCTTACCAGAGGGGCTTTAGAAACTTCACTGTCTTGCAGAAGTGTTTATACCTCATAATCTTTTTATGTGACGTTACAACCACAAACTGCAAATGATGTTTTGGGAGCCGGACAAAGTAGTGCAAATATGTTAAAAGACACAGGCAAAACTCTGGCTTCCTGTTCCTGCTGAAGAATAAAAACAAATGCAAACATCAAGCAGTTTGTTTTCCGCTGCACGGTGTTCTGCTTGTCGTCCGGAATTATGATTTTTTTTTAAAAATTATTTGTAGGTGTGTCACACTGCATAATTTGATATCAATCCGATATTAAAACCTGTATCGCCGATACTGACACTGAGTTTGGATCCCTGCAGCTACTTCAGAGTTTTAAGCTTTTACCCAAGTAACTGTCAATGACTCCAATGAACTGCTACTTTTCTGACTTCCTATATCAGCTAGCTGTGCTGCAGTGCTAACTGTAACAAAAGTTAGCACTGACGACGTTTCCTAGCATGTCATTAGCTTTAGCTCTACAGCTAGCTAAAATAAATAGAGGAAAAACACTGAATTATTTTTTCTCAACAGTATAGCCTCATCTCTTCGTTCCCTGGAATATTTCCACTTTCTATACTTTCGTTCTCTTATGCTTCAGATTTCAAAGTTCTTGTTGAGTAGCTAACAGTATTAGCATGAGAGCTTCGCCTTCTACAATAGCATACATCGTAACATTTTGCTTGCTTTCCTGATCTGATCATCTTAGATCAGATCAGATCTAAGATCTAATGCAATCAATGCAAATGTATCGCATTGATATTGCAATGTAATCAATGCAA
>VMRN01000024.1:1414995-1427691 GCA_010277015.1 Poeciliopsis turrubarensis | reverse complement strand
TGTGTGTGTGTGTGTGTGGGTGTGTGTTTAACAATTAGCGTCACAGAGTCTAGAATATTCTTCAGCAGAATCAGGTGGCCAACCCACGAGGAACAAACCCACAGCAGGCGAGTTTCATAACAGTGGGTGGAAATATTGCGAGTTTCTCAGTGGATTCCCGCGGAGTTTTTTTTTTTTTTTGCTGCGTCTCCGTGGATGCCGAGTGGAGTGGAGTAATCGGCCGGATTATGTCACATGGGCAGGTGGAAAAGCGCGCGCAGATTTGAGCGTGCCTCTCTGTCTGCTGGCGCACGTGAGCCGACCGTTGTTACGTTACAGAGAAACGGCTGGATGCGTCGTAACCAAGGAGACAAAGGGAGAACCACAGCTGTTATCTGCTGGTTGAGATGTTTGTAGCCTTTAGAGTGATTTTGTTTGGCCCCCCCGAAATGCAATTCAAGGTTGATACAAATTTGTAGAAGTTTACAGTAGAAAATGTATAAAAGCATTTGTCTTTTTATAACCAATCTTTTATAATAAGTGGAGACGTTTACTGAAAACCCAACTTTGCTTTGCCTGAATCAACTTTTAATAGAATAAATTTGTCCAATCAAGCCCAAAAGAATTTGTCAAAAAAAAAACACAAACATCTTTTATTGCGTGATTTTATTTTAATATTATTATTATTATTTACACATTTCAAGTACTTCTGACTTGATGGTTTTGGACACCCCTGCCGTAAATGTAAGCGTTTAACCGTTACGTGCTTAAATAATATTTCATCAGTCAAATCAAACACATTTTCATTTTTATAGGACCAAATTGTTTCAGTGTGTGAAGATGTTAAAGATTTACAAAATAATGCAAAGTTGACACTTTTAATGTAACTTTGCACTAAAAGGTGACACTTCATGACCGCAGTCATAAAGACGCCTTCTTGTTCATAACAGGTGTTATGTCATGTTTATGACAGTGTAATATCAGTCTTATACACACTCCGTCAAATAAAGTGTTACCAAAACATGTATCAACAAAGCTGGGTGTTCACAGAATGTTGTATCACAATTTTAAGGAAAATTCAGTGGAAGAAAAACATATGGTCAGTCTCAAAAGCTATAATTTTCTTTTTTTAAAACACCAACATTTGCAAAATTATTCTTTATGTTTTTTCCCCAGCTGACGCAGATTTCTCCTATGATCGCTAAATTATGACTATACCTCATATTGCTCTACATAGTTGCAGCTGCCATGATATTTGATGCCTTATCCCATCAAAAAAGCATACTCATTTGTGATTTAAATTTAATTTCTTATTTAATGGAAACACTGCAATTGTGAGTTTAAGACATTAGCAGCACATAGATGACATTTGTATGGGAAAGTTTTGATTAGGATTCAGAATATAAAGATTTTCATGCATTTCTGTTTGTTTTCTGCTGATGTCTCCCAGAAAAGCGAAAGAAAATAAATGGATGGGTGGCATTCATTTATATCATCTCTTACTATATTCTTTGAATTTGTTAGATTCAAACTCTCCTTCCAACCTTGACGGCATGTAAAGCAAAACCTCCAGAAGCTCATAGTGGTAGAATAATTCAATAAAGGCACAAACATTGATAAGGATATGACAGACAAAACATCTCCAGATGACGTATGTGGTTCATATCATGCTCCCATGGCGCCCTCTTGCGATAGGAATGAGTTACAGAGTTCAAAATGTCTTCAGAAAAGTGGCTTAATTCAAAGCACGAGTCAATGTGTTAGAGAAAAACACATTTGTGAACAGAAATGATTTACAGCATGAACAGATTTGGTGGTAATTAACTATTAATCCTTGATTTGAGTCATACCTTAAATTAATCAATCAATATCGCTGTCACTCTAGCTTTGCATTTGCTGTTCAGACCATTTAAAAAGACTAAACATGGGTCAGAATGTTTGCCCTGCTAAAGCCAAGATAGATAGAGTTGAGAAATGTTTGGCGGTGAGCTGCTTTTGTTTATCAAGAGTATGCATTCGTATCAAAAAGGTAAATGAGTCCAAACTGACAAGTCATTTTTAACCAACAGGTATTTTAATTGAAGGACCAGTACATATAACAAAAGATCAACTATGTAAAACCTAATATGCAAACCTTGACTTGAGTTCACTACAGTTTCAAATAAATGCAATAATTCTGCTTCTTCAACAAGGATAACCAACCATTAACAGATGCAGGGAAGTAGCAAATCAGAAACACAATCAAAAGGGGGAAATTATTCACTTTTTCCCCAAAATCTTTTCTTGCTTTTGCACAGTGAAAATGACAAACTACTGACACAACGTCAAACTACACAGTACATTCATGGACATGAACCAAAAGCTTAGATTAAATCTGGAATGCAGGGAGGGACGACGACTGTGTCAGGATCATCAAAACGTGGCGCGTTGGTGACGGCGATGAGGCGTTACACCTGCACGCACCCACTCGGTGTGTTTGAAGACAAGTCATAACAAAAGAAAAGGAGGGACACTAAAAGGCGTGTTAAAATAATAAAAAAAAAAATTTGACAAAACAAAAAAACGATCGCACGTCGATGCTGGAGTCCATCATATGAAATGGCAGAGCCTGTAAAAATGTTCATCTGCAGCTCCCTTTAAACCTGTCATGACTCTCCTCTATCTTCTTTCAGTAGACCTGGAGCGGCTGTGGGGTGAAGATGGGAAATGTTAATGGATACGGAGTTACAACATGTGCAAAAATAAACCAAAAAATTCCCAAACTTGTCATTCAAGCAGCTAACAAATGTACAGAACCATGCAAACATATGTTTAGACCCTTTGCCTTTTCCATTTTCTGCTGCGTTTACAGCTGGAGGCGTTTTGGGCGTGTCTCCATTAGCTTTGTGAATCTCAGCCCATTCTTTGCAAACCAACACAACCTCAGTGGTATTAGAGGCTGCTTTTCTCTCAGGGTTGCCCTGCATTTAGTTCCATCTATGTTGCCATCAACTCTAAACAGTTTTAACCAAGAACGTTTTTAAGGGACCAAGTTTCATTAATTTAGTTCAGATCACTGCAACCAAAGAAATTTCTGGACTACCGGTCCCAATTTTCTCATCATAAAAATTTTTCTTGACAAAATCCACTTAATAATATTGATATAAATGGTATTTTTTCTGCAAGTGGCATTGTGGAGAAACCCACTTCAAATGGGAACGTTTTTCAAGAACAGTATTTGTTTCTGGTGCTATGAATGCTAAGCAGTGCGATGACCTAAAAAAAGAAAGGAATAACATTTTTTTTGGTCTACTGGTCTATGATGTAAAACATAAGGCAAAGTATTGATACCTTCTAGAACGAGAGAAGGACCTGGAAGGCTTATGGTTCCTGTCCCGGGAGAGGGACCTCTCTCTCCTCCTGTCTCTTGACAAAGACCTAGAAAAGAAAATAAGAAAAAGATTCAAACAAAGCAAGTTTCATGTTTCTGGTGACTCTGGTAGCTCACTAGGTGACAATTCATTTAAAAATGAAAGTAAATGTAAAAGTTACAATTTATTGTTTGTGGTTAAGTTCGCAGGCTTCCAAGCAAATACAACCTGACAAAATTCAGCCCACAAAGAATGTTTTAATACACCATTCAACTTTCAGTTCAGAGGACTTGAACTATCCTATTAGGATTCACAAATGAGTTTAGAAAAGGAAACTATAGAAGCTGACAAACCTGCTTCGGCTGCGGCTGAAGCTTCGCCTGCGAGGGGATCTGCGCAAGAGAAATACAAGTGTTTAAAAACAAAGACAAATTGACTGATTAACCTGCAGAACTGCAAATTATTATGGTCCTACTATCCTGGGTTACCTCAGCACAGCCCTTTGTCTATTTCAGTTACTTAAAGGGAAACAATTTAAAGTCACTGGCAACAAACCAAGCACATAAAGTTGGCAGACACTTAAGAATCCCCTCTCAACTATGCTACAGTACAATTCGGTTAAATGTGCATTTTAGTCCAGTTTGTAAGGTGTGCTTTTAAAAAAAGTTGATAAAACTGGACAATTATTCTCTCTGTGACAGGGCCCATGCGGGGGAAACTAAAACATTAAGGGGCTGCCATCTGTATGAAACTGGTCCACCGCACTTAAAGTGGCACCATGACAAAGTGAGGCCATTTCTGTCAGAAACGACCAGCTAAAATCCCAATGACCCAAGAGATTTGAAAGTCATTGGGGAATCTGAAGTGTTTTAAATGTGTGATTCTAAAAACATTTACGCATATCAAAGCTCTGAAAACATGAAACAAGTTCCAGAGATTTGATATTGTACCACACCCATTTTGGAAAAAAAAACAAACGACTACAAAAGTTGTGGACATCAAAATAAAGCTATGAATGAAAAAAATAAAGAATAACCTCTTCAACCAGCTGTGTCTTCACTGTTAAAACTGTATTCTGCAGTGTACTGAATGAAGCAGGAAAACTTACTAGTATTTTTGGATTTCAACAAGCTAGAAATGACGAAAGGGAGGCAGACTGTCGGCCGGGTGGGTAGAATTGGCTGAATGAGACTGGCCAGATGCTGCAAGGTGATAAGTTGGCAGGCAGATGGGGGCTGCTTGTGGCTTTATTCCTGCTTTAATTGGTAAGCTGCAGGCTGCTGCTGGTGGAGTGTAGACTTTTGGAAACATAATACGCTGATTGGTCGGGAATGTGAGGTAGGCCACTGCCGTTTGGTTAAAGGCTGAAGGAGGAGGAGGTTGAGAACGGCATGCTGAGGAACCAATGGGCTGGTGCAACCTGACGACTGGCCATGCCCGGGTCATGTGACAGCACCAGCCAAGCTGATTGGGGCACGATGGTCAGCAGTCACATGATGCTGAAAGAGGACTAGTTGACTGACTCAGAGAAGGTGGTGAGAAGAGGCATGGTGGTGGCTCTGCAACGGGTTTCATTCTTATTAATATAGATGAAAAGTAAAAAACATCCTCAAACAAGAAGGAAAAAAAACACATTTGCCACTTTCACCCCCCCAAATCTGTAAAACAGGTTAAACTATTCTTTTTAAATAAGAGCCTAAACCTCTTTTTTTTATATATTTCCAAATACCTATTTTGCCACTGTAAAGAAGCTAGTAGGAGCGTACACAACAAAAGGAGCATTGATGCTTAAAGCAAAACTCAATGCTGTGCGTGCCATTCTAATGAGGAATTTTGTTGTAGACTGGAGAGATGGAAGGTCTTATTACTATTGCTATTAATCTGTTTTTGATATAATTTTTGATCAAATTTAAAACAACAAGCTTTAGAAAGTGCAACAGTCACCAATGTAAGCTCAGCAGAAAAAAAGCTCTACAGAAGCCTAGAATGGAAAACCACATTCACTTATCAGGAAAAATACTGTCAATAGGAGAAACAAAAGAGTAACTCACAGAGAAAAATGTAAACACATAACATTGAAAACAATATCAATATGTAGGTCACCTTCGCCTAGCCGGTGGGCTGCGCCGCCGGTAATCGTCTCGATCTCGAATGCGCCTGCCCCACGAGGGAGGTGCACCGCGGGTGCGACTGCGCTTCTCACCATTGGACAGTTCCACTCGCACCCGGCAACCACAAAGTGTCCTGTAAACCAATTAGCTGTGAGTGATGGCATGTGGCACAAGTCCAACCTGTTTCCGTGCTATTGTAATTATAGCTTAAGATATGCACATGGTGACCCACCTTCCATCTAACTCACGCACGGCATCAGTCGCATCTCTGGGATCTTCAAACTCAACAAAGGCAAAACCCGGGGGATTCCTGGCCACCCAGACACTGCGCAGGGGGCCGTAGTAGCCAAAGGCCCTCTCTAGCTCAGTCTTGTTTCCATTGTTTCCCAGATTTCCAACATAAACCTTACAGTCGAGGGGACAGTCCCGATGCATGGCTGGATCTGAAATAAAGAAAAACAGATTAGAAAAAAGGCAGTAAGAAAAATCAACTGTGCTGAAATGTCTTATCACAAAAAAATAATAATAATAATAATTAAAAAAAAAATGGCATATTACATATTTTTAAGAAATATGAATTATATTGGTTTACCTTTACATTTAAACATAAAAAATCTGAACTGGATTGTTCAACTCTAAACTAAAAATGCTTTCATGTTTATTTTGCGATGTGTGAAAATCCTTTTCATAAAGACACAAGTTTGCTTCAATGTTTTTAGGAGGAAAAACTCATCAAAACCAAACTTAAAATGGGTGATATTTAAAAACCTCAACCAAACCTACGAGTTTCAACAAACTACACTCCAGATTCCACAAAAGCAGCAAAACAGTGTCTAAAGTATTAAATTGAAAGCCAATATCAACAACACGTTCTTTTTTTTATAGTCGGTTTTAATACGTTACTTACGATCACGCTTAGAATCAAAGTATTTCATCGACAAAAGAGGCCCCGTGCCATTAATTTGCATGCTCTACTCTCGAGAGCATGACCCACTTTTCTACCTAAACTACAGTTCATGCTAACCAATAACGTACTTAGATCCTACACGAACTAGCTTCAAATTAAATTTCACTAAATTACTTCTTAATTAAAATCCAGATCAATATATTGCATTTTTAAAAAGTGAAAACTCGATGTGGCTCACACGACGAATGTGTTCAAAAGTATCGCTAAAATGGCTGTCGCTTTTCCGAGGCCTACTCGTAGGAGCCGCGCTAACAGCCACAGAAAACGAACAATAAAAACACACGAAGCTGAGGCGGTACGATGGCGCTAACCAAAATAATGTTTTAGATGCGACTCCGCATGATTTACAAGAACACATTCTGCATAAACTGTACCGTGTCTAATGTAGCTTGCAGGTTAAAGCTTCAGCGTCTCCACCGCAGACGTGCTCCTCTCGGAAGTCGACGGAAAATGGCGTGACGGAAAGGACGTTTGTGTGTAGCTTAGCCGCCACGAAGCTGTTTCCGGTAGGGTGGGCTTCCGTGTCATACTTTTCAATCAAAATTCTTTTACAAATTAGCTAACGCCAAAATACTTATGTCTATGCTTACGGGTTTTAAAAATACAACCCTGAATATACAATTAAGGTTTGTTTTCGAAATTTCAGATATTTCGGAGATGCAATACCACGTTTGGCCACAGAGTGAGCTGTGGCGCTGTTTCAACATTTTGTTCGAAATCTCGTCAGCAATGTGCAGCATCTGGCTCTTTGGACCTTGGACCTTGAAAAATAACTCTTAAAAACTTTGGTTAAATATTAAAAAGAACTAACTAATGTTTTTAAATACTCATATAAGACAAATACAAGTTTTAGCAGTTTGTCCGTTTTTTATGGAATAATTGCACTGAATATTCACAACATAAAGACAATCTATTTAATATCAGTTACTCTTACCATTAAATTGAAAACGATGTGACTAAAACATATTCAGTTCAATTGCAAAAGTTTTCAGTTTTTCTTTTTCTTTTTAAAAATTAGAAATATAATTAAAATTATGGTTCTTTAGAAATGACACATTTTCATGTGTTATTTTTAAAGTGTTAAAACACACAAGTGTTAAATGTGTTAAAACACATTCGATAAATTAGAATATTATTGAACAGACAACTTATTCCAGAAACGTAAGCACTATGTGAAACACATTAGATAGATTAATTGCACACAAATGGATGTTTAAAAACCTTTATTTCTGTTATTTGTTATGATTTCCTGCTTAATGAAAACACATTTAAAATTAGAATAGTACATCAGACCAATATATAAACAATATTTAAAAACAAAAATGTTTTCAAAATTCTTTCTTTATTTTTTTAAAAAAAAAAACAAAACAAAACACAACAACCAACCACAACAAGTACTTTTAATCTGACAAAAAAGGACTCATCTGGGTGTATATTCTAAAAGGTCCGGTAACCTTTCAGGTTTTATTCAACTGGTCTGAGGGCGAAAATTTCAGTTGTAAAGGTTGCAGACCATAGGATCATACTCGGGCTCAAAATCGGTCCACAATCAGAAGGTGTTAAAACAATTAAAAGTACAATGGTAAAAACTGCAGTTGAATTGTTTTTAGGTTTGCTTTTAATTGTTTCGTTATGACTCCCAGAGACCATCTGAAAAAATGGCCTTTTGGAGTCATTAACTTCAAAGTCATGACATTTGACTGCTAATGTGGTGGTTTTCATCTCTTTCCTGTATTGCTATTTTAATGTATGTTGTACATAAATTTCCACAAAACAATCCATGGTAAAATTACTTGCCAAAACACTCATTTTCAAAGTCGCTTTTTAAGGTTCCGATGTTGTTCTTTATAATTATTCTTTTAATTTTTCTTTTAGATTTAGTAACCCATTCTATTTAGATTTAAATAGTTTCCAAGGACCATCAATGACTACATGAATACATTGTGTAATTATGATGAGGATTATTATTGTTGTTATTACAATTAATGAATGCAAATATGTAAATTGGGAATATTTTTGCTTTATTTCATTCTAAATATATGTCACTTTATTTAGTTTAAGTTTTTCAATAAAAGCAAAACAAACAAACAAAAACAAATCCCTTATTTTTAAATGGCAAATTGACTAGTAGTGACCCTAATGCAGCCCAGAACTGTGTCTGGAGATAATGTCCATAATGCAAATATTGCAGACATCTTCTTCACCATTATTGCATCTAAATTATTTAAAATATACACGCAGATGAAGCCATCTGATAATGTTTTCTTTTTACCACATCAGGCTTCAGGCCTCAGGCTTAGACCGATCTATCTATCTATCTATCTATCTATCTATCTATCTATCTATCTATCTATCTATCTGTCTATCTGTCTATCTGTCTGTACGTGCTACTATTAATTCTGGTGCAACAGCATGGTACGCAAATGACTACAAACAAATACTTAAAATGAATTTTTTTGAGTACGGAATTTTAAGACAGTTCATCAGTCAGAACACGAGAACAACGGAGATTGCATATAGAGAGTGGCCTGTTACTCTCAGTGTTTATTCTAAATTACGGGTAGTATGAAAATATTTTTGTTGGAAAATTTGGTCAACTAAAAACAAAACACAACCACGTAAATAAAACGCCGACATTGTATAAATCCGTTTTCCCAGCTACCGTGAAAGCGTCCTCACGCACGCCACGCCCCGGCAGGCTGTTAGTAACTGCCCACAAAGTTTCTCAGCCAGGTGACAGTTGAGTCAGAAGGGAAACAGCACGGACACAACCTACGCAACCAAACTGGACACATAAAGATATTGTTCATCTCCAAACCAAAGTCAGTCACAGATTATTTGCTATCAATATAGTTTACTGAGTTTTTTTTCTAACGTCGTAAACCATAAAAGCCTCCCTTCCGCCCTCTTTTGAACAGTGAGCAGCTAGTAGTAGCAGCAGAAGCCTCGGACATTTAACATTAGCTCACCTCGTTACTTCGGCGGTCCTTGTATCTCTGTCCAGGTAAGGTTTCACCGCTGCCAGCATGTCCGAGACTGCCGGGGATGCGAAACCGGAGGTGAAGCAGGCGAGCAAAGAAGTGAAGGAGAGCGAAAATGTCGCGGAAAAATATTCAGCCATGACCGTCAGCAAGAACAGCGAAATTAACATGGGAGAGCTGTCGTCTGTGTTCAGCGCTGTGCCCACTCACAAACCAGTCAAAAAGGTAAGGCGTCTTAAGCTACATTAACGGGCAGCTTAACGGCATCCATGGAGGACGTTTAGATGGCAACTCTGCTCATGCTGCCTGCTGTTACGTAAATGTTTGTGGCTGCATTCGTCCGATTCTTCGTCATGTTTTACGCAGACGGACTTTCTAATAGTTGAAGGGTAAACAACTGTTAATAACGTGCTGCACAGCTGCATTTATTCAGCTCTTCTTCACGTTATGTGTCGTGAAAGTATTTATGCTTTTCCAGCTTTTTCTTATTCTGTGTCTTCAAGCCACAAACTTCATGCATTTGATTAAATTTGGCATTTGCAGAGCTGTGCATCGTTGTGATGGGGCTTGTGAAAGACCAGCTTTGAACATCAAAATTCTGAAGTTTTAGATGAATCTTCCACAAATGTAAAGTGTTTCCTGAGGCATGATTGACTCATGCAACCCATAAACCTAGCCTTTAAAAATTTAGCTCTTGTCCAAATGTCTGGGAATCCTGAGGAAATGTAAACCTCCACTGCAGTCTCCAACATTATCTGCTGAAGAAAAGCATTCCCGCACCACAATGTTTTACCAGGGGTAACAGATGTTCAGGGTGTTAGTTAGCAATAGGTTCAGTGATCTGAAAAACTATCTCAACTCACCAGGCCACCTTTTCACATGTTATTTGTGTCCCCTGCATGGCTTTTGGCAAACTTCAATCATGCCTTGCCATGTTTTTTTTTTTTCTTACCACTCTTTCATGTAGTCCAGATTTGCTGAACTGACAACTGAAGGTCGTCATATCAAAAGATTTTTCCATCTAAGCTGTGGTATTTCTGCAGCTCCTCCAGAGACACACTGGGCCCTTTTGCCTCCTCTACTTATTATTGTTCTCCTTGCACAATATGTTTATTAAGTGGAGGGACATATCTTGGAATTCTTTCTGTTGGTCATTTTCAGAAGATGGATTAATCTGTGCTTGTAAGATGTCCAAACCTTGAAATAATTGCATTTACTGATTAGGTTACATCTGAATTGGTTGTGGTGGATTTAAACAAATATTTGAGTAAAAGGGAACTGGAAACAAATGCAAGTCACACTTTTCAGATTCGTATTTGTCAAAAAAAAAGAAGAACATGTACAATTGTCCTTCCACTTCATATCATTGGGTCTTAATTCATTTGTAAGGCACTGTATGTACAATTTGTTTAAAATGTATCATTTGTAAGTAACATATTTCCTGCTAAGATCTTGAAGTTATAGGCTAATCCTCACTAGATATACTTCCTGGTTTTTGTTTTTAAACAAACTGCTATAATTAATATATTTATAGGTCACTGGAACAACAGGGCTATTTGTTCTTTTGTAAACTTCCCAAAAGTCACATGTTACCAAACACTTTGAAGGAAGGAGTTTGACCTTCTTGAGGCTCCATTAAAGTCAGACGGAAGTGGAAAAAATACGAACAGCAGATTTTTGAAAATGTGCCAACTTCAAGCTGGTTCACCCCAAGGGAAAAGAAGTTTAGTTAAATCAAAGCTCCAACTCCCTCAACCCAGGGGTTCTAAGTCAAAGTTTCTGGTTTGTTTTAATTTCTCTGTTTCACATCCTCCTTTTCTCTTAAGTCGGTCTGTTACTCTGCAGCAATAACAAAATTTGCCTTAGCAGTCATTTGTGTAGCCAAAGAGTAAGATATTTTTTGAAGTGGAAATAATTTTGTTCCCTGAAAACAGATTAACAATTAATAAAATGGATTTGAGGTCACAGTTTACTGGATAGTTTTGATTCTGTTTTTGTAGGAGAAAAACTTACAATTTCCTGGAACAAATGACAATGCTAACTGTCATGACAAACATTTTATCCCATTTTAAGATGGTGATTTATGTCTCATGCACAAAGAGCAATGCAGGGGAAAATATGTCTATCTCAGTTAAGATGTGTGACTGAATTACATTGCTTTATCTTCATGCCATCTTGTCACTTTGGCCTGTTTTGCTTTAAACCTTGATAACAGGCACTAAAAGCTCAAACGTTCAGAATCTGACTATTATCTTAATATAAACATACAAAGCAGAAATACAAATATTATTATGTATGTACAGTTCCTTGCAGAAATATTTGTATCTATGGACGTTTTCCACAAATTCATATGGATTTTATTTTAGGATTTTTCTGATGGACAAATACAAGGTAATGCATAATTGTGAAGTGAGAGGTAAATTATTTTGATGCATTTTTTAAAACAAAGATATAAAAAGTGTGGCATGAATTTGGTGTGATCTGACTACATGTTTACCGTGTGGACTACATGGTTCAACAGTCTTTCCACCCTCCCATTCTGAAATTGTGGAATGCACAACTGATCATTTTCCTGTGGAGCTCTGCAGCTGCTTTGTTATTTCCAGGGGTTTCTGAACTGCTTCTCTAATTTTAATAGGTTTGTGTTTTTCACTTTTTATTTGCGGGTGAGGGATTGAACCGTGCTCTGTGTGATGTTCGAAGCGTGGGATATTTTTAATGACCTAACTGCTTTAAACTTTCTGCCTGACCTGTCTGCTGCCTTCTTTGATCCTCTCAGTCGTTCACTAATGATCTTTAACAAGCCTCTGAGGCCTTCACAGAGCGTCTGGATTTAAACTGAGATTAAATTACATCCAGGTAAACTCTGTTTACAAATTAAGTGACTCCGAAAGCAATTAGATTTTATTTTGGTGTTACAGGAGTTAAAGGGACTGAATACAAAATGTAATGCATGGCAATAATTTAAATAAAAAAAAAAAAAAAAACTAATAATTTTCCTTCCATTTAAACTTTATGCGCTTCTTTGCGTTGGTTTACAATAAATAAAATTATGTGCATTGAAGTCTGTGGTCATAACCTTAGTTACACAACGAATAACTTTGTTATTCACAAGATTTCTTTAAACATCTATAAATGTTTAGCTGATTTCTATCAACAATGGAAACATGTAGCCCAAAAGATAATGGGGTCAGCTTATTAAAATGATCCATAACACAAATGGCTGCATGAAGATGAAAACATGACACCTTCTTACTTACTTCCATCCATCCATCCATCCATCCATCCATCCATCCATCCATCCATCC
>VMRN01000024.1:1390457-1414985 GCA_010277015.1 Poeciliopsis turrubarensis | reverse complement strand
CATCCATCCATCCATCCATCCATCCATCCATCCATCCATCCATCCATGCAAACATTCACAGTCAGCAAAAATGTGCTGCTGTGATAAAAAATAAGCTGACTTGGCAAAAGAGACTGCTCTGTTTTATAAGCATAATGTTTACTAATTTATGCAACACGCATACATTTTTCATAGCAATACAGTTGAGTGGGGTTGTTCACTAGCAGTTTAAGTTGGATTGGGACATCCAAAGCCAAATTTCCAGAGGCGGCTTAAGCATCTAATTTTGGCAACAGAAAAGAGAAGCTTACTAGCTATAAAAGAATTATGATGGGACAAGAAAAATAAACCCCTCTGACTTCATTCAGAGTAAAACTACAATACCAAAATATTTAAAACAATGCCACTCCATTTTCTTCTGTCTATTAAATTCCTTTTGTTTGTTTTTTTTGTGCTGACTTTACATTTGTTTCATATCATTTCAGTTCAAACCAAATAATAATTATTTTGTTTGTTTGTTTTATAGCAAATTCAGTTTGTTGAGGAAAAACAGGAGTTCAGCAGGTTTCCCACCAAAACAGGCCGCCGTTCCCTGTCCCGCTCCATCTCTCAGTCCTCCACTGACAGCTACAGCTCTGGTAAGAGTTCATATCATGGACATTGAACTCCATACACAACATCAAGATATCATAAGTATTGTCATTTATATATCTTTTAATTTCAGCTGCGTCCTACACTGATAGCTCAGATGACGAGACTTCGCCTCGGGACAAAACACAAGTCAATTCGAAGGGCAGCAGTGACTTCTGCGTGAAAAACATCAAGCAGGCTGAATTCGGGAGACGTGAAATCGAGATAGCAGAACAAGGTAACGCATGACAAAGACACAGTGAACTGAGCAGCTCACTTGCAGCTGATTCATCAAAAACGCAGACGGAAAATCTGCCTGGATGTGCTTTTTTTGAAACCAGGCAGTGCTAGTTTCTATGAACTTCTTGGTTAGAGATATTATGATAGTAAAAAAAAAACCTGACCACTTATTACACCATTTAACTATTTAACAACAGATTTGAAAATAAGAAGCACCTCGTCAATTAATGTCATGAGAAACATAGGCTAAGTTCATTCTTCTGGATGGCGACCAAACTACAACACTAAACAAAGTTCTAGTAGACGATATTAGCAAGTCCGGATTTTAACCGGGGCTGCAGCCCGGGGCCCCTGCACTTCGGGGGCCCTGACAGATGCTTTGTATTTTTGTGAATGAATAAGGTCAGAATGTCTTAATTTTATCACTGGCTAAGAAAATTTTGGCGGTGTTGTTGAAAAAATTTCTGATTTGTCTTGGCAAATGTCCATCATGAATTCTTGATTATTATTGGTCGAAGTTGGATGCTTCTTGCGCTTTGGGGCGGAGCGTCAGGGAGGGATTTCTCACGATGGTGGACAACAGAATGAATGACAGCAAAGCGAAGGAACGAAAGAAAAAGAAGAGCTCGACCAAGAGGTGGTGAAGAAAATATCCAAGCTAACAGGGTTTTTTAAAACTCATATTGGACATCGAACTGAACCATGGTCCCTCTCCACTTCTTAAGACGTTAGCCTTGCTAACAGTGGTTCTATGGTCCGCCAGAACCTGGATCTCTGACCGATCCGGTGCCCGAAGAGTCAGAGGCGGTGGAAGGGTGCAGCGATGACCACGGAAAATATGGATGTTAATTTTACAAATCTCAGAAACGATTATTCTCCAGATTGGGTTTTGAAAGCTAGCCGGACTTAGGAGGGTGTGGGCCTCCGCTAATGTCATCAGTTCAGGCTATTAACAGTAGAGTAAATATTTTAGATGATATTTTCTTGGCACCCTGGGTGTCTTATTATTAACTGAGTTTAGTTTAAACACCATCTCCTTACTTGAGTTTTACTTTTGACCATTTCCATCCATTAAAGACCAAAATGCCCTCAAGAATTTAGGTAGTTCTGAAGACAAAAGGGTGTCCGACCCGGTACTAGTAAGTTCTGTTACACGCTTTGAGAGAGTGCGTGTAGAAATAACCGTCTCTCTAAGAGAGACTATGAGTTTTTCAGCATCATCTGTGCTTCTGTTTCTCCCACTCACTATTTGTTATGTTGTTCAGATATGTCGGCGCTGATCTCACTCAGGAAGAGAGCACAGAGTGAGAAACCTTTAGCTGGTGCCAAAATCGTGGGCTGCACTCACATAACTGCTCAGACTGCAGTAAGATATATATTTTTTTATATATATTCAAACTTTAGTGGCTTAACCGAGGCTTGGATGCTCCCTGTAATGTTTTAAATGAAACAAATTGCATATCACATCCCGATTTTTGTGTGGTTCTCATCAGGTGCTGATTGAGACCCTGGTGGCTCTTGGAGCTCAGTGCCGTTGGACTGCTTGTAACATTTATTCAACGCAGAATGAAGTTGCTGCTGCCCTGGCAGAGAGAGGTAAGCAGCACAGATGATGAAAACAATTCTCTTATCAAGCCAACTAACATGTAATCTTATAAATATTAATCATTAACTTGGCTGTTTGATCCTTTTTATATTTTACTTCCACTTCACTGCAGCAGTGATGTTCATAACATATGTTACATGCCCTCTATTAGTGCCTTTTGAGCAAAGCTTTGCTTTGTAATGTCGTTTAAAACCAAGGTTACTGTTTGGAAATGGCAAACTCTTGAACATTGAGCCCTGCAGAGATGATTGGACCACATAAGTATTCCCATTTAGAGAGAGAGTGGCTCTGCTTGAGCCTTTTTGTCCTTGGTTGCTATGCAACTCTCTAAATGTTGTGCACTAAATGCCCAGAGAAAACATTCAGAGTTCTGGTAAAGTTGGAGAGTTCAGTAGTCTCCGGGGTTTCTGCACTTCTAGGTGCTTGTCTTAATAATTTATTGGTGTGTGTCATCTTCTTCAAGATGGGCTGTTTATTAAACTCTGTGGAAAATAATCTGCAAATGTCAACTGCTGTTGAGCAACTCTTTAACTGGCATGTCCTGATATTGGAGCTATACATAAACTCACAGTTTGAACTGAAAAATAACACATTTTTATTGTCTGTTTTGACACACAGTGGAAATATGAAAACAAAAAAATTTAAATTTATGAAACTGTCTCAACTTTCAAGGCAAATCTTAAAACTCATCTTTTTAATGTAAGCTATATTAACTGTCTTTATAATTACTCAGTGTATTTGCTGAATAATGAATAATAATAATTTTTATGTTTATTTTTAAAAACATAAATAAAAATTTAAAGAATTGTATTTTTTTTTAAATAATTTAAAATAAGATTAATTAAGTGAAAATTAAATTATTTTTATGGTTTTGTTCTTTTGTCATTTCAGACTTGAACTTAAAACAGCTCAATAAATAAAGTCGAAAATGAAATCTGACCATTGGGTTTGTTGGTTCTGGGGGTTAAAGAGAATGAAAACCCTCAACAAAACATTGTTGTGGGTTTTTGTGGAAAATGCTTCATATTATCTCCATCTCCGATGTTTCAGGTGTGGCTGCGTTTGCCTGGAAAGGAGAATCTGAGGATGACTTCTGGTGGTGTATTGACCGCTGTGTCAACACTGAGGGCTGGCAGCCCAACATGGTGGGTGAAAAACATTTTTATCTCCTCATGACCAATAGAAACAGTTGCCTGAAATAGCTCTGAAAGGGTCAGAAGAACTGCTTGTGTTTTGTTAATTACAGTTTGAAAACTTTTAAATCTCTGTTAGATCCTTGATGATGGTGGAGACCTGACACACTGGGTGTATAAGAAATATCCAAACGTCTTCAAGAAGATCAGAGGCATTGTCGAGGAGAGTGTTACTGGAGTTCACAGGTGATTTACTTTAAGTTAGATGTTAATCTTATGAACATCCTTAGATTTTTGCTAACCTGTTTTATGTGTTGTCTTTTCTTGTCCAGGTTGTACCAGCTTTCTAAAGCTGGGAAGCTGTGTGTTCCAGCCATGAACGTAAACGACTCTGTGACAAAGCAGAAGTTTGACAACCTGTACTGCTGCAGGGAGTCTATCTTAGATGGGTGAGTAAAATGGGCTAGGTATTATTATTTTGTAGTTTTTTTTTAATATTATGCAAATTGCAGATTGAATATTCTGTGTACATTAACAACATGTTGATGGATTTCTTATGTATAGTGCACTGTTTTTTTCCATGGTCAGCATATCTTTGAACTGGATCAGTGTTTTGTACACCTACTGTCCCTACTGGTTAAAAATCTGCAAGTTAAACTGCTGTCTCATAGTCACTCCTTTGTGCATGAATTAGGCTGTAAAGATCAACCTCATCAGGTGAAACATAAATTGTTTTAATCCAAAATTGAAAATAAGCCAATAAAAAAAACCCCTTGATTTGTTTGAGCTGATGAACAGTATGGTTCAGATTGCTTCAAGTAATATTTTTGATTACTCAGATACTCAATCTTCCGGGTAGTTTTTCTTCTTTCCCACTAAATATGCAAATTTTACGTCTCCAATCTGTTTAGTTTGAAGCGAACCACAGATGTCATGTTCGGAGGAAAGCAGGTGGTGGTTTGTGGGTATGGTGAGGTGAGAGACAATTTGCAATATCAAGAGACAATCTAGTCTTAATAACGTAAAACAAATGTTGGGAAAACTGAGTTTCATGCTTTAAATACAGCAGTTTTTTATATTGGTGATTTAAAGTAACAGCTTTGTTGCCTGATGTGGTTTTGTGTCAGGTTGGAAAAGGTTGCTCTGCAGCTCTGAAGGCTTTGGGTGCTGTCGTCTACGTAACAGAGATTGATCCCATCTGTGCCCTGCAAGCCTGGTGAGGAGAAAATTAAATTAAATGATCGCCGTGCTAAATGTGCTGACATACTGTGGGCACACAGGCCAGACTGCATCATTAATAACAAGCATTTAAAGACGCTAGAAATAACTAGAAAAATGCACTGGTGAGAATTCCGCTTGATTTATTTGTCCACTTATCAGAACCGGTGGAGTTAATGCAAGATGGTTGGTTTCCTCACACACACACATGGCTGTTAGTCTTATATTTGCAAAGGATTGAGGAGTTTTGATGTATTTTTGGGATCACTGACCTTTGCAAATGCTGCCAATTACTTTTGTCCAAGCTGCCCCTTGGAAAATTTTATTATATTCCAGATACAGGGCTATTCCAGAGGCTCAGTTACTGCAAGTTGCTGGAACACCACCATCTGATATTTTGTTCACTTTTTAGCAAGCTCACTGTGGCGTTTTTAAACTACAGATGAAGAAAATGTATATAGTGCTGAAAAGAACACAAAATAAGTCAAAAAATTCAAACCCTTTAGACTTTTGTAATGGCCTCAACCTTATTGAAGCCCAACAAAAATATGTGGCTAATTCTTAATTGCCCAGAAATCAGCCAATTTAAATGAACTCCATTGACGCCTAAAAATTGTGTGATTTATGCAGTAAATTTAACCGTGGACACCTTATCATACTAGTTATTCTCAACATAGTTGGACAGTGTGGTTCAGTTAATTCCCACACAACATAACAGCCCACTAGGGAGCTCTGCTCTGCACTTATATTGATGTGCATGTCAGCAGATATGTGATACCGCCTAACAGAACTAATCTCCGTTTTCACCAGCATGGATGGATTCAGGGTCGTCAAGCTGAATGAGGTCATTCGCCTGGTCGATGTCATCATCACATGCACTGGTAAGTTGGGAACCCAACTTCAAAGTCATGCTGATGTTCTCCTAAGAATGCACACATACAGGATTATACTTCTCTGCTTTTTAATCTGCTATAGAGGCTTTTCAGCTAATGGCTCTTTGCACTGTTGACCTTTGATTGTTTGCTGTTATGTGGATGACGGATTAAAATGGCCTTTCTGCAGGGAATAAGAACGTGGTGACCAGGGACCAGCTGGATCGTATGAAAAATGGCTGCATCGTGTGCAACATGGGACACTCAAACACTGAGATTGATGTGGTAAACTATTGCTTTAAAACCTATGTAACTCATAAAGATATTTGAAGGAATGAGTTAAAGATGAGAGAGTGACTCCTGTTTTTGACGCTTTTAGGCGAGTCTGCGGACTCCTGAGCTAACGTGGGAACGAGTCCGCTCTCAGGTGGATCATGTGATCTGGCCTGATGGCAAAAGGGTTATTCTGCTGGCTGAGGTAATGGGCTTCATCTTTGATTATTGGAATTACATCTTATAACTATAGATTTGATAAATAAAATTAAGGTTTAGGACTGTTGTAACCTTATCAATGGCATGCTTGTCTTTTTGTGAGACATATCTGGAGATGTTAACTTGACGAGATGAAATAGTCAAGTTAATCTAAGCAGGATGATTTATAAAACATGTTTTGTCCTTTTCTTTACTCTTATGGATAAAGTTGTAGTTGGTGATATCGATGATATGCAAACTCCTTTCATCCTGCTAATAACATGGTGTCATGTTTCTCAGGGGCGCCTGTTGAACCTGAGCTGCTCCACCGTTCCCACCTTTGTCCTTTCCATCACAGCCACCACTCAGGTAAGATGGTTGTAAAAGCCAAACTGTATTTATGTTTCTGCTTTGTAATAGCTGGAAGAGCACACAGGATTTGCAGTAGTCTTTTTCCATTTTCTGCAATTATGGCTCGTAATCTCTTGATCCGCCCTGGAAATGACGGAGTAACTGGGGCACTAAATGATGGCTATTTTTATAGCTTTAACTCCTTTTTCCTGCCTCTTGCTTTTATTAAATTCAAGCTCTGTAGTCTTTTTTTTTTCATTTTTGATATGATCGTGTGAGTAATAGTTGTTTCTGTTTCAGGCCTTGGCCCTTATAGAGTTGTATAATGCCCCAGAGGGACGTTACAAACAAGATGTGTACTTGCTTCCCAAAAAAATGGGTAAGGATTCAAAGTGTGACAGTATTGTTTTTATATTTTAGAAGCTTGCAAGGAGAACTACACAACAGCAGCAGAAGTAGAGTAAATTAATTGTTTTTCCACATCTATCCACCAAAAGTATAAGTTTTGTTATTTTGGTTAGATTGATAGCTTGATGTAAAGTAACTCAATGTTAAGGCACATCTTCCAGGAACCAGGCCAGTAGGTTGTAGGTCATTATTAGCCACCTGCATCAACATTGCATTTACCAGAGTAAAAACTAATAATTACCAGAGTGAAAATTTACTAGAGAAGTCTGTAATAGGGAGGTCGTGCTTCGTTTTCCAGGAAACTTTTAGTTTGTTTGATGGAGTTTTGTTGACTTAAAGTTCTACCCATTTTGAATTAGTTTTTTTTCCCCAACTTAATTCAAGCATATATTAATTTTCTACAGTAAAATAAACTCTGTTACAGTAATTAAAAAGTTTATAGGCATCTGTGGTAGAGGGAGAAAAGCCACTATTCAATGTAATACTTCAGGCTGTTAAGCTTTTGACAGTGTGTTGCTCTTTGAGTTTTGAGTTTGGGACATGTCTTCCGGGTTTTAATTACTAAATAAAATGACATTTGTCAAGGTTTTATTAGTTAGAAAGGTCGAATGTTACAACTTTTCTCGAATTTGAAGCGATTGACTTCAGTTTTACTGTGTAAATGCTGTGAAGTGATCACAGCATTTACACAGTAAAGGCTTGTTGCTGTCTCTCTTGTTGCTGTCTCTCTAGTTATTCCAAAAAAACAGAACCGAGTAGTCTGTGTCAGTGAAATCCTTCGACAAAATCATTGGTTGTTTTGTCGTTACTGAATTTACAAGCAACGAAGAGAGGTCTGTGATCACAGATTTGATCTTTGCAGAGAAAAAGCTTGTAGCGCAAGGAGAAAATATCTGTGCAAGAAACAGAAAATCTGAGAACGACAACAAAAATTTGAAGAAGTGAGAATATTTGAAAGAGAGCAGAAGTTTACAGTACACAACTATAAGTTTTGAAAATGGAGATTAAATTCCTGCTTTCAAATTGAGAATGTAAGGTTTTTGTAGTAAAAGTCATAGAAATCATTTAAGACATTGAGTCTTTTGAATTCAAACACTCTGTCTCTGTATGCCGTTTCTTTTTTTCTTTTTCAGATGAGTATGTTGCCAGTTTGCATCTGGCCACTTTTGATGCCCACCTAACAGAACTCACTGATGAGCAGGCAAAGTATCTGGGTTTGAATAAAAATGGGCCCTTCAAGCCAAATTACTATAGGTAAGTATGTACTTTGCACATTTAAAATGATAGAGCACATGCAGGTTAAAACATTTCTTCTAATAACTATACATCTTGATTTTGTGAAAATGTAAACCAATATGAATATTTTATAGGACCTTCTGAAACTTAAAAAAAATATCTATATTTTTGTGTTTTTTCTCTCAGGTATTAGGCTGCCAGCACCATGGTCCAGACCAGCCCAACATAGATCTGTATATTTCTGATTTTAGCCTTTCTCCTGGCAACACATAGATTTATCTATCTTGTATTTTATACTTTTCACGGGAGGCACAAGTTATATTCAGACGCATCTGATGTGATGCTTCCTCTCAACGATGCACGTGGCACTTAGCTGGCTATAAAAGGCTAATGTAGTAATTGGAGTGCTTGGATATCTGATAGATGTGTAGAATGTGTTTCCTTACTTGCTGGTTCCTGTATGAGAGCTACTGAGAGCTTTTCCAGTAAAATGTGCCAAATAACAGAGGACAGAGGTCTAGAGAAAGATAAAGAACTAAATGCGAGATAAAACTGTTTTGAGAGCCAATTTATTATTATGTTTTTTTAGATGTATATAATTACTGTATGAGATTTAATTCTGAAAATATGCATGCACCAATTAATAGCTCCTTGGGCTTATTGAACCTTAAAGACTTAGCTGGGTGTTTGATTCTTTCACTCACTTTTGTGCATAAAAACTGTGTGAAAACTTTCTGGGATGTGCGCTGCCATTAACACAAAGTGGACCAAATGTGAGTTAAAGTCCTGTTGCTGGACTTGTGATTTTAAGGTAGCCAAATTAAGCTTTATTTGGGTATATGTAGTGTGGTTTGCTTGCAGATGAGCCATAGCAACTTAAAAATAAAACTTTGTTTCTAATATTTCTACCACCTAGTGGCCAAATATAGCTCAGTGCTGCTTTAACTAGCTTTTTTCTTTTCACATAAAAACATTTATTCACAAGAGGCATTCCATGAGAGGGAGAAGAAGTGCCCTGATCTTCAGTAATATCATGGCTCCTGCTTACCACAATGAATAGTTAGGACTATAATTTCTGGGGAAAAAAATGTTTCAGTAATGTTTTTGTCACTTCAGGGCATTTGCATAATCTGTAAATATTTTTCTTACAAGATCTATTTCATCTGATTTTCAGCATCATGTTTAATCAGTATTTTTTTTAAAATGCCCATTTTGTAATGGTACTAAATACGTACTTTTGAAGTTTTAATGATGTGTTGGGTTCAACTGACCTGATAAAAGTTCATTTTTAGTGATGTATATTCCATTTTAATTCTGCATCAGATAGAGCAGTCTTTAAAAAGTTATATTATTCTTTAGAATAAAGAATATGGGTCAGTGTGGGTCTTACTTTACGCAGCAGATGGCTTTGTGGTTTTGATCAATTTTTTTTGTACAGGAAGAAAAAAAATCCAAAATGCTTTGCAAAAAAAACAAAAAAAAAAACCTCTACAGCCAGTTGTAACCAAAACTTGCTTTACATTTTGTCTCATCTTATACACTTAGTTATTTCAAAGCATCATTGTGCAGTGTTTACGATATCCTCATAACATTTGCCTCTTTCTAACTATAAGCCATAACTTACTTTTTCATTTTATTGTTTTTGGTAAAGCTGCAGAGTTTGGTGGTTTTTGTCCTGTCAAAACTCGTTAACAGATTTCAGTTGCCTGCATTATATAATGCCGTACTTTGTGATGACCATATTATTGACTAAGTAACTGTCCATTTATGTTTAGTATACTTTTAAAGTCATCGTAAAACTGTGTACACTGCGGTTTCACCCTTTAAAAATGTTCTTCTGCAATAAGATATAATTGCTGATGTTTTCAGTTGATGTAACCTTTTAATCAGCCGATTTGAGTCCATTTCACCTATTGTTTGTTGAGGAATAACTGAGAGCTGCTGTGAAGTGCTTACTTGTTTGCACTGAGAGCTTCAATGGCAGTAGATTCAGGGACACTCAAAGGAATGAGAGAAAGTAAGTGCTGTAACCATGGTGACTGTTGGTTGACAGTGCCTTGCAACTCATTTAGTCATTTGTATTTAAAACAGAGTTTAGTTTCCTCCAGAGTATGACATCTATGCACCAAAACCCTCATCCTTTCGTCAGTCTTAAGGAATTTTATTTTTGTGCATTAGCAGCCCAGTGTAAATTGTTTGATCTTTCTCAAAAATGTAAATTATTTTACACACTGTTAACATGTTCAATGTTTTGAAATCGTAGATTTTCCCATTTTATTTCTTGTGAGAGCATTTAGTCTTATTCTCATAGAAGCACCTGAAAACGCATCTGTAATCAATGTATCTGCTTTGACTAATTATAATCAGGTTAACAGCGTTTCATGATTGACACAAATGAATGTGAATCCCAGCTACTGTCATGTCGAGTCCCACTGTGATTTAAAAGGAGAATGTTACATTTGAATTCAAGATTCCTAATTATGTAATGTCCTGCATTTAACACAAGCTGTAGTTTAGTGTGAATGATTTCATAAATCTGCATTCTGTTCAGCATCTGTCCTGAATAAATGATTCACTCTTGAAAGTTGTGCAAATGTCGCTTTTATTAGTCGTTACTACAAAACTGTGTGCAATATTGGTGTATAATTACTTGGTAAAAAAATCATTTGTAATGCATTTTGAAGTATTTCAACATTCTTTTTGAGAAAGCACGCTATGATGACGTCAGAGGTAAACTCCCGCAGACCCCGTTCCATATCGCGAGAGTTTACTTCGCTTGCAAATGAATTATGGAGGTCGGTGGGAATGGTAGTGGGCTTCCTGTAAACAATAAACAGAGAGCGATGCTACCAAATAAAGGAGGCAGAGGTGAATTCCCTCGAACTCCAAGGAAAGACTCAGAGGTACGAATAGAGCAAAATGTTCATTGTCATCGTGGCTTTTCAGAGATAAAGAAACGGAGGCCTTTGGATCTGCTGCTGCTGCTTTAGTAACGACATCTAGCTCGATCTAGTTGGACTAACTGACCATTTTAGGATCAGAACCGAGAAACTTTAAGTAATTTAAGTCAGCGACAGCTGTGTGTCGTTTCAGTCATTGGCTTTTACGTAGTTAATACCGTTTATCATCGGTGTTTCTGATGTTAAACGCTAACTAGCTAGTCTTAGCTAGCTGCTATTAGAGGCCATAACTGCCCTGGATCAGACTAACTTCACATTTTTACTACTTTGACACCTAACAGAGCAATCTAGTTTCATATCTATATGAAGTAGTGTCCTTTTAACAGGAAACATCTTGGGTAACCTTTATGTAAAATATATGTGAGATAGACGGGATTATTGTTGCTTCCCCAGTGAGGTCTGGAGAAGTGTGTTTATTTCACTCAGCTGTGTGGCAAAAGGGAAACATCGAAACCAGTGTTTGCCCACCCTTAGCCTCGAGGCACGGTGTCTTGGATGTTTGAGATGTTTCTCTGCTTTAACATCTGATTCAGATGAGTGGTGTTCAGCAAAAGCCTGTTAATGAGACATAAAATGAAATCAGGTGTTATAAAGCAGAGAAACAATCTGAAACATGAAGGAAAATGAACCATTGGGACCTCTGGTCCTCAAAACCCACTGCACTGCTTGGTTTAGATTGTTTCCCTTCTGCCACACAACTGAATTAAAAAAAATGAAGTCATTAACACTTAATGCACTTGGTATGATGCTGTGAAGGGAATGCGGGACCAGAGAGCCATTTAAAACATGAAGAGACTGTCTCTGAGGACCAGGGTTGATGGCGTGGAGTGAGGATTCTTGTTCTGATCCATCCCCTTAGTGGTGTTGTTGAAAATGATAGATATTGGATTTAGTGAGTAAGATGATTTCAGTATCAGCGCTGATAACTTATTGATATCAGTGTGGTTCTCCGGCTGCAGTATAGCAGACAGAAGAGCCCTGCCGATGACAGTGAGATTAGCTGAAAGATTCACTGGAGCATCCCTATCCTCTGCCCAGGATCTGTTTCAGATCTGCAGAAGGAACCAGCTTCTGAACATTGTCACACTCTTTCCACAAATACTTTGAACTGTCACCATCGGCTTCGTCTAAAGCAGAACCAGCAATCTGCTGCACAGCTTTCTGGCTCACGCTGAGCGGCTGCTAAGATCATGAACTTTATATTATCGCACATAGTTTAGACATTTTTTTTCATCTTGGTGTTTTGTCTGTTAAATTTCTCAAACATCCTTTGAAGATCTTTGAAAAACACTCTTGTGTGCTTTTTGGTACACGATTAAAAAAAGATGATGAACTGACTTCTCTTTGGAAGCCATCCATCAGATTGACTCAAGCTGCTGTGTGTTGTTCACAGGGCCTGTCTGAGTCTCCAGATCTTGAGTTTGAGTATTCTGACACAGATAAGTGGGCCGCAGAGCTATCAGGTGTGTATGTTGTGTTTTTATTCTGTTTTCATTCTAATGCACATCTTAAATTGAAGCACTTTGATCAATTTGTTCTGTGTTACAGTGCAATGCTAATAAACAGATGTTCCAGAAATCTCAATGCATATTTTTTTCAGCACTCAAAACTTCATTTTACATGCATTTATAGCCTTTTTATTAACAATTATTTGCAAATGTTTCAGAGCTTTACAGTTACACCGAAGGACCTGAGTTTGCCCTTAACAGGAAGTGCTTCGAGGAGGAATTCAGAGCTCATGGTGAGTAGTTATTCCTCAAACTACCATTTATAAATTGAAGGTATTTCTATGATGTTGCATTCTCTGTTTGCCTGGACCTCAGTGTCGGATAAGAAGTGGACGGACCTTGATGCCGCTCAGCACAGAGCGCACGCCATGCGTCTGCTGGACGGCCTGGAGGTTATTGGCCGTGAGAAGAGGCTAAAGGTTGCCAGAGCCATTCTCTACATGGCTCAGGGTCAGTGCAAGTTGTTTACATTGTTTGGAATAAAAATATACTCAGGCTGCAACTTGCTATTGTTGTAGTTATAAATTATTATGATGATTAATCAATCGGATAAATTGGCACATTCTGTAGGTTTTTTTATTTGCGATCTTAAACTTATTTTGTACAAAATTAGAGATTAAAAAATGCAAGTAATTCAAGGAGAAAAAACATTTTATTGCGTAAAGTACAACAATGTTCCTGTAGTGAATGGTTGATTATTGATAGCAAAGAATTCATCTGCAGCTAAGAAAATACTTCACGACAGTCGAGTGAAAAGCTCATGCCTTTCTGCTTGACTTAGCATTAATACAGAGTAGGACTAATGCGATGATTAATGTTTGAGTTGACTGATTAATAATTGGATTAATCAAATAATAGCAGTTTTTTCAATTTATTTCTAGAATTTAAAGCAGGTGAAAATCTGTTCAAATTCAGAACTTAAGGAATTTTGGGTAGAACATTTTTAGAGGCAAATAAAACTGTTTAGTTTTATAATGCAAATGCCTTTGTTGTTTTTGAGCAGTTTTGACACCATTACAGCCATGAGTGTGTTTTTCTTTCAGCAGTTGGCTCATTTTGAATTCATGCACACAATTGAACAAGTCATAGATTAATAATTAGTTGACAATAATTTTGATTGATTAATTGGTTAATCACAATTAATCGAATGAATTCAGCCATAGAACATCTGTATTTTTTTTTCTCTGCTTTACGTTGGTGTATTTGTTTTTTCAGGTACCTTCGCAGACTGCAGCTGTGAGGCTGAGGTTCAGTACTGGATGAGATACAACATATTTCTGCTGCTTGATGTGGGAACCTTCTCTGCTCTGGTGGAACTTCTCAACATGGAGATCGAGTACGAGCAACGACTGCTTAACGAAGCTGACCTCGTAAAAGTCAACATTTTACGAGGCTTTGGGTGGGCAGACGTTCCTCTGAATGACAGCAATCTGTTTCCTGTTGTTCAGTAACAGCGCTGCCTGCAGCAGCGCGGTAAGAAAGCCGGCCATCTCCCTCGCTGACAGCACCGATCTCCGAGTTCTGCTCAACATCATGTACCTGATGGTGGAGACGATCCAGCAGGACGACCCAGCCGACAAGCCTGAATGGAAAATCATGAAGGAAACCTTCAGAGCTGAGCTGGGTAAACATCTTCAGAATAGCTGCCATCATTTTTAGGATGTGTTTGAAAATTTCCCATGGCAGCGAATTACAACTTGGTGATAAAATCCAGGTTCACCTCTGTTCAACAACGACCCGATCTCCGTCATGCTGTTTGGAATGGTTACCAAGTTCTGCAGCGGCCATGCCCCACACTTTCCCATGAAGAAGGTGTTGCTGCTGCTGTGGAAGAGCATACTGGTGAGAGAGGAAACCGATCCAGGCTGCTTCTGGTGCGGAGAGACGCATTGTGCTGGAAAATCCTTCTTTCTCATGTGTTTCAGTTCACGCTGGGAGGGTTTGAGCGGCTTCAGAGCATAAAGGTCTGCAAACGTGAGGAGCTGGGTCTCCCTCCGCTGCCGGAGGACAGCATTCGAGTCATTCGCAGTATGAGGGCAGCGTCTCCTCCTGCGTCGGCGTCCGATCTCATCGAGCAGCAGCAGAAACGAGCTCGCCGAGAGCACAAGGTAGACACTGCCGCAGCTCCCAGAACAGACTGTAAGCTAAACCATCTGGACCAGAGGTTTCCACACTGTTTATTCAAACGTCCACATCTGATTTCTAGATGAGATCAAAGGTCTGCAGCTACTAGTAATGAACAAATACATTTTTTCTTCAATTTGTTTACGATTACCAAGATTACCAAAAAGAGTGACACTTTAGGCATAAACTTTAAAATGTTTTAACTTAATTATTTGTCATTCCTCAACAAACAAGACCTTTCTTTGCCGAAACCTGGGTGCAACGTCCCACGAGCTCGGGTCATCTCTGTTTTGATATGACTTGTTGCTGATGTTACTCATAAAATGTTCTCTTCTGAGTTTTAGTTAACTCACACATTTATTCTTGTGCTTCATAACCTAGCTTGAGTTTATTGAACATAGCGTAATAAAAGAATAAACAAAGTAAATAAATTTAAAACAATGGCTAAAGTTTATTTAAACATTCAAAAGAGTGGGCCGGAGTATGAACTTATTTTTACACCTCTCTTACATCTGTAGCATCATTAAATAAGTTACTATCCAGGTTAGCTTTGTTTTGACATTCTTAGTATTTTCTATATCCATATCTATAAATACTGTGCATTCATAATTGCATACCCATTTAAGCAAGCACGTGAAAAACAATATTTCTAAGTGAATATACTGTGGTTTGGCTATAATTTCTGATTAGTGATCTGGCATTAGCTCCAGCTGAGCCAGTCACTCACACAGTGACCAGCACAAGCTTTGTGGTTTTAAGTAATAATGATCGGAGTCTAAACTCTCCTGTTATTTTCTGCATCTTCCTGGATGCCTCTGCTGCTTTCTGCAAACGAACAGAGGATCTATAACAACAGACTATATTATCTTCAAACCACAAAGAGCACTATTCATTTATTAATCTCTTAGGGATTAATAAAGTATTTTTGAATTTGAATTGAATGTCAAATCAAACAACCTCAGAGTATTTGTCAAAAACCTACAGTAAGCTCACTGTTATATTGTCTGCGTTGTGTCTTGCTGCAGGTTAGTTCAATAGTCTCCTATGAGTGCTTTTTTTTTTTTTTTTTTTTTTCTCAGGCGCTGATCAAGCAGGACAACCTGGATGCCTTCAATGAGAAGGATCCCTACAAGGCTGACGACTCTCGTGAGGATGAAGACGATAACGATGACAACGATAACTCCCTGGAGCCAGAGACGTTCCCTCTGGAACGCGACGAGGTGATGCCTCCACCCATTCCTCATCCTCCGTCAGAGAGGGTGTCCTTCCCTAAAGGGTTGCCATGGGCTCCCAAAGTCAGGTACAGCACAGTTTTAACAAACACAGTCATTTTCAAGTCATGTTTATGTTTGTTTTACCCCTCAAGTTTGCAGCTTCTATGCTGAGTGTGCATTTCATGAGACAATACTGATGCTATGAATGTTTTTGCTCCAACAGGGAAAAAGATATAGAAAACTTTCTGGAATCCAGTAGAAGTAAATTCATTGGTTACACACTGGGAAGGTGAGTTTGTACAAAAACAGAAAGGTTTGATTAACTGGATTCCTCGTGATTAATGGACTATTGAAGTAGTTGTCAACTAATTTATGAACTGATTAACTGGAGTATACAGACTCAAAACCAGTACATTTTCTGAGAGAGCAACACAGAGAAGAAAGTAATAAAAAATAAACACATTTTGGATTTAAAGTGAATAAAATCTTCGCTTTCTGTAAATGTGTTTTACACAGAACTACTTAAGTGACATAGTTTTAACTTCACCTAGTTTAAATTCAGTAAAATAAAATCTCTTATTAAGCATACTTAGTTATCCAGGAATTGTCAATCAATTACTGTACAAAATGGTATTTTACTAGTATTGTATTATAATTGTATTTTAGGCAATAAAATGTTTATTTTCTTATTTAAAATAGGACTTTAATTATTTATTTCACATCTTTTAATGTATTTCTGATATTGTATGAAAACGGGTTGCTTAAATTAAAAATCTGCTGAATTTTCTTTGTCCGGTTAATCAATAGAATAATTGATTACTAAACTGTTTTTTAGCTGCAGCCCTCCAGACATAATAAAGCTGTATTTTTGTCCGGCAGTGACACGGATACAGTGGTTGGTTTACCCCGGCCAATTCACGAGAGCATCAAGACGCTGAAGCAGGTACTGCAACATGATGTGTGGTAGATCAGTACGTATGTTCGGTCAGAGTTGTTCGTTTTTTAACATTTTCTTCCCATTTTTACAGCATAAGTATATTTCTGTAGCAGAGGTACAGATGGCGAAGGAGGAGGAGTATCAGAAAACCCCTCTGTCTGTGGTAAGTGGGAGTGAAACTCTAATTTATTCTATTATATTGTTAACTTTAACGTGTTCCTTTCTTCATTTCCTGTGTTCAGGGTGAAGAGGAGGTGGAGATGTGTGCCACCGAGCTGCTTTATCAGGGGATTCTTCCCAGTTTGCCTCAGTACATGGTGAGTGCTTGCTGGTTCAGTGTTACTTCATGTCTAAAGGTAACCTAAATGAGAAGCAAACGTCCTTACAAAGGAAACATCATGAAATTCATTAGCCTTTTAAATAGCTGGCAAGTGTCCTTTTAAAAAGTCAACTGTGTTTATATTTATTTGAATTCTTTTTTGCATCTTTTTATTTCTTCTGGGTTCATTTTTAACAAAAGGAAACTGCTAATGCTCTCCTTCCCATCAGTAACAACTTCCACACTGAACAGTGTTGTTTTGTGCTTTCACTGATCTGAAGATGACACAAATTTCGAGTTTTCTTTTGAGCTGGTCAGACCTGATTAAGATGAAAATCTTAACATTTTGATCAATAGCTGTTTTTTCTTTTTTTTTTTTTTTTTTGGTGCATTTGTTCTAACTCTGACTTAAGCTGGTATCAAATATAGATAAATGACAACTTAATGCATAGATTAATAATATCCTTTAATGTCCTACAATGTGGAAAACTTCTGTGCAGCAGCAGCAAAGTGATAGGCAGTCAAAACAAGTTGATAAATCATAAAGGACAAAAAATGTACACATAGATACCATGTGGTTGTACAAAATAGTGTACTTCAGTTCAGAGAAATATGCAACCTAGTTGGTTAATTTAAAAATGTAGAAATATGCAAGTATATTTGAGCATTGTGCTCAATATAAACACACATTGTATATTATACAGTTCTACGCTACTGTTGGATGTGCAGAAAAAGTGTTTTGTTTGTCCCACTAATAATTTAAAGTTGTTAGTAAAGGTTTATGGGTTGGACGTCAAAGAAAAATTGGATTGTATATTTTCTTTGTGACCACCAGGGGGTGCTGTGAACTCTGTATTCCCTTTATATTCTAACGTTTTTAAAATAATGGCAGCACAGTATTTGCTGCACAAACTTGTGTTGTTTTGATTTGAGGAATATGAAGGAGCTAATTTCACCTTTACGAACATTACGTTTAGGTTAAACTTGGAAATGTAAATGTTTTGTCAGCCATAATTACTATATCTAAGGTTCTGATCACTTAAACCATGTTAACAGTCACATTTCACCTCCTTGCCTCTCTGATTGTCAGATTGCGTTGCTGAAGATTTTGCTTGCTGCTGCTCCAACATCTAAAGCCAAAACAGACTCCATTAACATCCTGGCAGATGTGCTGCCGGAGGAGATGCCGTAAGTGGACTGAACACTGAAATAACCCGACAAGATAAGCAAATATCAGCAGGTTTCTGCAGACATATGGGCTCCAAAATTAGTCTCTGACATGATCTGATGACGAGCATGTCATCAGATCATGACACTCATGACAGAGTGTGGTTGAAGGCAATATTTTAGCTTGAGAGGGGTTCAACCAAACTGGAGTTTTTCTGCTTGCTGCAGGACGACGGTTCTGCAGAGCATGAAACTCGGCGTTGATGTGAATCGGCACAAAGAAATCATTGTTAAAGCCATCTCTGCCATCCTGCTGCTGCTCCTGAAACACTTCAAACTCAATCACATCTACCAGGTGGGAATACCTCAATTTTGGTTTCTGGCGTGTTTTGCAATGTGAGAAACACTCTTTTTCATTTTAACAAAAGGACGTTTTTTTTTTTTCTTTTTTAAATAGTTTGAGTACATGGCTCAGCATTTGGTGTTTGCCAACTGCATCCCGCTCATCCTGAAGTTTTTCAACCAGAACATCATGTCTTACATCACAGCTAAAAACAGGTACTTTTATCTGTCCTTTTTACACATTAAGCACCAGTCCTGTTAACTTACAGTTTCTCAGACTAATAAATGATTTCCTTTAATTATTTTTTTTCTCATCAGCATTTCAGTTCTTGACTTTCCGTACTGTGTGGTCCATGAGCTGCCGGAGTTAACCGCAGAGAGTTTGGTGAGTTTTCTCACTTCGGTCGTAGCTTCAGCAGCTAATTTCAGCAGGATGCTGGCATTTAGTTTCACCCTGAATGATTGCCGTCTCAGGAAGCGGGAGACAACACTCAGTTTTGCTGGAGGAACCTGTTCTCTTGTATCAACCTGCTCCGAATCCTGAACAAATTAACCAAATGGAAACACTCCAGAACAATGGTGAGTCAGCGTCGCACTGAGCTCAACCAGATGTGACTTTGAACACACGTCCTTACAGTCGGCCGTTCTCCTCCAGATGTTAGTGGTTTTTAAGTCGGCTCCCATCCTGAAGAGGGCGCTGAAGGTCAAGCAGGCCATGATGCAGCTTTATGTCCTCAAACTGCTCAAAGTGCAGACCAAATATTTGGGGCGACAGTGGAGGAAGAGCAACATGAAGACCATGTCTGCCATCTACCAGAAGGTGCGGCATCGCCTCAATGACGACTGGGCTTATGGAAACGGTGAGTGTTCATCTGATTTTAACTAAATTAAAGGTTTTGTTTAGTTTCATTCAAATCTATTAATATATTAATATGCCAGGTTGTCGTGTTTCTTTTCTTTTTTTTTTCTCATAACACTAATTCCTAATTTTCCAGCTGCTCAGTTTGGGGGAAAAAATAATTCAATATATTCCTGAAAATTACATTATTCTGTTAATTTTACCTATAGTAAATATTTTTATAGTTTCTGGCAAATTACCATATATTCCTGAAAAATGGTTAGATTTCGGAATGAACACAATAATAATTTACATTAAATGTATTTAATGGTTTCTGTGCCAATACATTCTCCCACTACAGTCTACAAAACACTATTTCGATTTGGTTGGTTATGTTTTAGTCACTTTTTTTTTTCACTTTAAATATTAATATGTTTGATTGTACAGCGCCTTTATAAAAGATTCACACATTATTGTTGCTTTTACAAATCAATCATGATCAACAAAACATATTTTTTGATAAAAAGAAAAATAATTTTTACAAAAATTATAAATTATGCAAATGGAAACTATTCAGCACATTTTAATTTATCATGCAATTAATTGATTTATTGCTTATTGCAACAGGCCTAACTGAGTATGAATCAGATTAAACCTGTTTTGTTTGCGGTGTCAGATCTGGACGCCCGTCCCTGGGACTTCCAGGCCGAGGAGTGCGCCCTGCGGGCGAGCATCGAGCGCTTCAACAGCCGCCGCTACGACAAGAGCCACAGTAACCCAGACTTCCTTCCTGTGGACAACTGCCTGCAGAGCGTCCTGGGGCAGCGAGTCGACCTGCCCGAGGACTTCCAGATGAACTACGACCTCTGGCTGGAGCGCGAGGTCTTTTCCAAGCCCATTTCCTGGGAGGAACTGCTGCAGTGAGGCTCAGCGCTGCGGAGCGTCTTTGTGTTTTTAAGTAAACGGTTCCAGTCAGGAGTTCCGAGAAACCTCAGACGGTTTTCTCCCTCATCAAACTCTTAGCGCAGCATTATGTTACATTTTCTGACGGTTGGACTTCCTTCAGAAGTTGGGACCTGCGTGGCTTTGTAGGTTGTTTAAGCCTCCGACAAAGTGCTTTCTGACGTAAACTTTTGCCTTTTAGACGTTTAGTATTAACGTGAATCAACGTAAAAGGGAAACAAATATTATCTTTTTGTATTAAGGTTCCTCAGCTTTTTTCCCCCCCACTGCTCCCATTTTATAAATGAATCACTGATAATGGTTCAAACCCTCATGCTTACACTTGCAGGTATTTCTCTGTGTTCCTCTCACCGACTTAACGAGGTCAGTAAATCAACTGGAAGCACTACATGACTATTTTAACTCATGTAATTTAGAGCAACTGTTCTGTGTTAATGCTACAGTTCGATTCAATCAAAAGTAACGGACAGGCACTTCTTATTCCAAGTATAAATTTACGGATTCTGTTGTCTGAAGGTTGTTTACTTTTTTTTTAAAGATTGTTTATCATTTGAGCTCCGACTTCCTGCTTCAGCTCTGGGACCATCGATCACCATGGAAACCTGACTGACCAACAGACTGAATCAGCTTTAAACTTTTATCCTGAACTCATTCGTTACTGTCTGTGAATAAAAAAAAACATTCATGGTTTCTGATGTCAACTCATTGAACAGCTTATTTGAACTAAAACGGAAAAACACATGTTAATAATTCCTTTTTTTTTTTTTTCTATTTGGTTGTAAGGGTGGTGAAGAAAATATAAATACATGTAAATTGTTTAACCTATTTATCATGACTGTCTTTGTTTTACATGGACTTAAATAATGTAATAAAATTATACCATCACTTCATTTTCTTGCATTTATTTTCTGACTGGAGAATGCAGCATCTTTTAGTGCTGCATATTTGATCTAAACTGATCAATTATTCAGCAGCATCGACTCCAGCAGCTGTTCAGACAGAAAGAAAGACTCGTCACAAAAAATAAATCCTTATTTAAAAGATTCACATTGAAGGGCAGCCATATTGTAGAAAGAGAAACAGATCTCACCTCACTTGAAACTGGTACGCCTTTTTCACGCTTCCGGGTTCTAAAGCGGATGTGGGGTTGGACAACTTCCGGTGGCTATAGCGTTAGCATTAAAAGGCTAGGAAAATGGCTCAGTCTCGGCGCCGCAACATCTCCAACATCTCAACATATACAACCGGAAATGAATGTAATTTAGAAGCACAATTAAAGAAAAAAATATACTTGACTTGCTTTGGCAGAAACAAAAATCCTCTTCTGCGCCACACAGCCGTTCAATAATAACCGAATCGCTCATGAACGACAACAATTATGAGACTGTTTTAGCTCCATACACATCAATACTCTCAACAGTCAGGTGTGACTTGGCTGTTATACTTGTTTTTGTTTTCTTAATACCGGTCTCTTCGACTTTTCTTTTGAGTGGCCCGGTTTTAAGCAACTATTTTTGGTTAGCGGGCTGCACAGTGGCGCAGTGGGTAGCGCTGTTGCCTTGCAGCAAGAAGGTCCTGGGTTCGATTCCCGGCCCAGGGTCTTTCTGCACGGAGTTTGCATGTTCTCCCTGTGCATGCGTGGGTCCTCTCCGGGTTCTCCGGCTTCCTCCCACAGTCCAAAAAAAACATGACTGTCAGGTTAATTGGCCTTCCCAAATTCTCCCTAGGTGTGCGTGGTTGTTTGTCCTGTTTGTCCTCTGTGTTGCCCTGCGACAGACTGGTGACCTGTCCAGGGTGTACCCCGCCTCTCGCCCGGAACGCAGCTGGAGATAGGCACCAGCACCTCCCGACCCCGTTAGGGAGAAGGGTGACGGAAAATGGATGGATGGATGGATTATTGGTTAGCCAGCTGTGGCGTCGCGCTTCGAGCTGACATCACGGAAAAAAACAAACGGTCGTTTGCAGTACCTCGGGAACCACTAGGGGGCGCCCGGGAGCACAGTTTGAGAGAGACTGTTGTTGCATTCTGGATCATAAAAACATGCACCTAAACCAACCTTTACACAACCAAACACCAACCTGATCCACACATGACTACTTTGAGCTAACTGTTTTTTTTAGTTTGTGAAGGGAACTGCAGAAGCTTCCCTTTGCAGAAGTTTTCTTTATCTAGCTGTGCTGTATCTATGTGAAACATCTACGAATGTTTCCTGTCACCAGGAGCAAAATGATCTACCCACCAACAAAATGTAAACGTTTTGTGTCTCACTCAGGTGTTATGTTTGCATTCGGTTTGGGTCAAACGGAGAAGGCCAGAGGGATTTGTTATACTGCTATAAACTGAGCTCGGCTTGAACTTGAACTGAAAGGGTTGTTAAATCAGTTGATGATCTCAGTAAGAGTCAGAAAGGACTGCCCCTGACTGTCAGTCAGTCTGACTGACCCTCTTCAGTCAGAGGCTTCTTTAGACCACTGTAGTACTGACTGCTACAGAAAAGGTCTGTGAGCAGATCCTTAAAAAAAACAAGGCACCAGCATCTTCAACTCTGAAGAAAAGTGTGAGGTACAGCACCAAGTAGTTTCATTACAGTACTTAAGTACATTTTTAGTCAAGTACTTTTACTAGGCTACATATTTATCTGTTTATTTGTATTTTACAGAGTGAAGTATTTGAGTACTTTATCCACCACTGCTGCCCTCAGAGGCCATAAATAGCAGGAATCATAGGTTTGTTTGCAGACATTCAAATGTTTCAGTCACACCCTGTTCCACTGTGTAACAGACCAATCAGAAACGACACACCTCTGAGTCATTTTAGCGGAAAACGAAACGATGCTCGTGTAACAAAGGGCGCGTTTCCTTCCTCAACACAAACCTGACAGAGCCTCGCGTTCCTGTCAGCATAAATCTCATCTCCTCTCTGGTCCAATCTGCACCGACCTTCTCAGGAATCCCACCACCATCCCCTGTGGACACAAACTTCTGCAGGGGCTGCTGGAGCAGAGGGCCGTCAGCTGTCAGCGGACAGACGTTTTCCTGCAGACCCCGTTTGATCAGGACTCTGGCTGAGATGGAGAGATACACAGACAGGAATCCGAGCAGGAAGAGGAAAGAAGAGGAGCCAGCTGAGGCCCAGCTGAAGAGAGGCCGGAGCGACGCAGGCGTGTCAGACAGCACTCTGTGCTGGCGGCACAACAAACCTCTGGATGTTTACTGCTACTCAGACTGGGAGATCATATGTGCTGAGTGCGCTGCAGCCAGGCACAGCGGACACACCTTTGGGCTGGTGATGGAAGAGAGAGCAAAGAAACAGGTACAGAAAAAACAAGGAGTCACTCAGCTGCAAGATTTAAACTACAGAAACTCTCTGGTGCAACTTTTTTAGAATCACAGGCATCAGGTATGGTAAGCAGTCAGGAATTTAGTTCTGCTGTAAACTGAGTTAAAGAAGTAAATTATACATTTGATTACACAACTTGTTACTAACACAATTAACTCCTGAGGTCACATAATGTGCAGAATAAGTCATTACCTTTATTCAATTACATTCACTTGAGTAACTTTTTTTTCTTTTTAATTACATTCAGAAGTGGTTTACTTCACTGTTCCTTTTACTTTTTCTTAAGTAATGTAATGACGTACGGCTACTAGTATTGGAGTAAAATGTGTGTATAATGTAACCTCAACAAACAAGTTATAAACACACACACACACACACACGCACACACGCACACACACGCACGCACACGCACGCACACACACGCACACACACGCACACACACACACACGCACACACACGCACACACACGCACACACATGCGCGCACACACACACACACACACACACACACACACACACACACACACACACACACACACACACACACACACACACACACACACACACACACACACACACACACACACACACACACACACACACACACACACACACACACACACACACACACACACACACACACACACACACACACACACACACACACACACAC
>VMRN01000024.1:1377266-1390057 GCA_010277015.1 Poeciliopsis turrubarensis | reverse complement strand
ACACACACACACACACGCACACACACACACACACACACGCACACGCACACACACACACACACACACACACACAGACCTTTAGTTCTTGTTGTAGTGAGACCTCGTGTTTGTGCACAATCTTTGCTATTCTATGGTTATTTTTATTTGCTGAGCCTCTTGTGCCTTTGGGGATGAAGTGAATATACAGTAATCACCCTATGCTGTCAATACAATATTACAGCATATTATCATGTTCTAACATTGTGTTTACATCTTACTGTAATTTCATGAATTGTATATTTAAAAAGATTTAGAGATGCTTCTTCTGCTTGAAATTTGTTATTTTTTGCCAAGTATTTTTTAATTTTGACTTTTACTGCTTTAGAATGTGCACATTACATACCATTTTTATCAGTTTGATTTTCAAGAAATACTTTTTACTCCAACTTCAGTATTTACTTTGATAGCTACATTTAAGTCTTATTTGAGTAAAAGAAGAGCTACTTCTTTTACTCAAAGTAATACTTTACTCTTGAGTAATACTCAAAGAACAAATGTTCAAAGAACTTAGTTCTTTGAACATTTGTTCAAAGAACAAAGGACATTTGTTCTTTGATGTGACTGTACATCAAAGAACAAATGTTAGCATGAAATTTGCCTGTTAAGCTCACTACTCCATTTAAAGGGAAAGTCCTGCAGTGTCTTTACAGAGCTGGTGAAAGAGAAACTATCTAACAGTAACTTTTGTGTAATTTAAGAAAAAGCTGGAGAGCTTGCAAACCAAACTGAGGCAGACGCTTCAGGAGCAGCAGGAACAGCAGAAGAACATGAGGAAGAAGTTCAAGAAAATTGAGGTGAGGAAATCTGGTACTGTTTACAAGCTCTGAGGTTGGAGGGATTTTGAGTTTGCTCTGCTGTGTTTAAAACAGAAGGAGGCCAAGAAAACGAAGGACGACTGTGAAGCGGTCATAGTTGAAGTCATTGATTGCCTTCAGAGACATTTCCTGTCTGTGAGGAAGCTGGTTGAGGATCAGGCGGAGGCAGCAGCAGCTCAGATCAACGTTGCACGCGAGGACCTTGACATGAAAATAGAGGAGAAGGAGAAGTTGTGCGATGAGCTCAATCTCCTCGCACGGAGTGACAACAGCGTCCTTTTTCTGCAGGTATGAAATTGACATTAGCTCACCTGTATCATGGTTCTGCGTCTCCTCTGCAATAAGTGTCTCTTCTTCTTCTTCTTCTTCTTCTTGTTCCAGGAATGGCCCAGTATGCAACGTCACTGTGAAAAAGTCCTGCTTTCCTGTGAGAGCTCAGAGGACCAACTTTCACAATTTGAAGTTACAAAGAGAGCAATAGAGCAGATTGGGAAGGAGCTGGAGGACTTCTGTGACCAACAATTTGCTTCAATCTCCCAAATTTGTACGTGTAACAGCCAACGTGGAAGTATTTTATAAAACCAATTAATTAAAATCTACACTTTGCACACTTTCGTACTTCCATTTGGGTCTCAACTGCTTCTAAAAAACATTTGAAGTGCTTCAGAAAACCTCTGGCCGTTTTTCAGTTTGGTGTTTGGAAAATGAGCCGTTTCAAATACCTCCTTATTATTAAGACACGTTCGTCGGCCACTGCGCCGCTACTTAGCAACCACATCATTGTATTGTTTTCCTTCCAATTCATTAATATAGACCACTTTACGCTGATCGATCACATAAAGATCTACATCATATATATTGATGTTGTTTAACGTCTCCTCATAGTTTGGACTGGAGAAGTTCGCAAGGACAACCTGGAACCTGCAACCAGAGAAGAATTTCTGCAGTGTGAGTTCATGTTCAGACCTGAATGTTTCCACCTCTCTGTCTGTCTCTGAAACTCTTAATTTTACTCCTTGTTTCCTCTGGTTACACCAGATGCCTGTGACCTCTCTCTGGACCCCAAAACGGCTCATAAGAACCTGATCATCTCTGCTGAAGACAAACAGGTGACCAAGTTGCCTGGCGACAGATGCCAAACCCCAGGTTCACTTCATCAAGAGAGGTTCACCCATCGATGCCAGCTGCTCTGCAGGGAGGGCCTGCAGGCCGAGCGGTGCTACTACGAGGTGGAGCTGGAAGGAGACAAGGCAGAGATCGCCCTCGCATACAAAGGGATAGACAGGAAAAGCAGCACTTACAAGTCAGCATTTGGGGCCAATGAAATCTCCTGGAGTCTTGATGTCTCTCGGTCTTACTCTGTGAGCCACAGATCAGAAAGCGTCGAGCTCACACAAGAGCGCAGGGGAAAAAAGATCGGAGTTTATCTGAAATTCAAGGAGGGAACTCTGTCTTTTTACGAGGTGTCAGACAGCATGAAGTTTCTGTACAAGGTGGAGACCCAATTCACAGAGCCGCTGTATCCAGGGTTCTGGCTCGACAACAAATGCTCCATCAGGATCTGTGATTTGAAGCGACACAAGCAGTAGATGTTCACAAAGACTCAGACATTGCAAATGAGTTCTGCTCTGTGAGTTCATGATGGTTTGACATTTCTTCTTTGTGGATTTTCATTTGCTGTAAAAAGTAATGCACTGAAACCAACAATGTCACTTACTATTATTTTGCCTATTTTCTGTTTTATTAAAGCTTCTTGATTTTCATTTTGTATTCTGGGCGGCTTTGTTTGGTGACATGTAGAATAAGATTCAGACTCTTCTGAATTACACGACAGATCAGATGGACAAAGCTGAATGATTTCCTTCTCTATCTGTCACTGATCTGAGGTTTTTGGGTTTTATCTGCTTTTGCACTTTGACCATTTTCTCAGTGTCTTTAGCTCATTATCTCATGTGTCTCTTCCTTCCTCTGTAATTAGTTGTAGTAGCTCCTTGTCCCCTTCATTCCCTCTGTGTGTGTTTGTTGTTTTGCTGAGTTCTCCGTAACTGTTTATCATTAAATTATTTTTCTGCCTCCATCATATTGTAGTTTTGGTCCTTTTCTCAAATTGACCAAATCCTGAAAGTACCAAACTAAACAAAGGTAAATTCGCAATTCAAAAGCTATGTTATACAACTGCAGCTTTCAAATACGAATAAAGTAATCGCATGAGAGAAAGCAGCCTCAATTATTCAAATGTTGTCTCTTCCTGTGTCTCAGTGCAATGAAAAATATTTATCCCATTGCAGCTGTGTGAGAACCAAAGCTGTAGAAATGACTTTCCACTCATTTCCAGACCGATCTTTAAATTGTTATTTGAAAACTGTATGTTATATTTACTCAGATTATCTCTAATAGTAAAATTTGTTTGATCTGAAATGCATGACAAAGGAAAAAGCAGAATCTCTGTGTAAGTGGACTCTATGTTTGTTTTGAAAAAAACTGTGTGAACCTGTATAAATGAATTGAATCTTCCCGGCTGTAGTGACCCATTACGGCCACAGTTTGGAGGTGAAAAGAAACGAACACGGCAGAAGTACGTTTACTCTTTATTTACATTTTGTATAGCTATGTTTCTAAGTTTTACACCACTTGTGAATCATTCGTCCATACGACTGAGGAGAAACAAAGAGAGTCTGTAAAGGGATGTTTCTAAAGTGTCTCCAGTACAGATAACACCTGAAGTGTGAGCCCAGTAAGCCCCTGCACACACCAGCCTAACTCTACACAAACGCACACATTTATAAATATAAACACACACACATTCAAGTCTTAATTTCTTACAGTGTGTCCTTTCAGCCACAGTTGATGTGCTGTTAAAATGACAAGATATTGCTTTTGCACTGACCTTAAATTTACCGCTTTAGTTAATAAAATAAAATAAACACCATCTTTATTTGCTTTCTGGTGAACAAAGTGCATCAGTCACATTCATTTTTACTCTTTTGTCACTTGTTAAGACGTTGCTACACCTCACATGAATAAAAACCTTCGAAATAGTTTGGTGATTTGGATGCTTACGTGAGACACACACACACACACGCACGCACACGCGCACACGCACACACGCACACACACACACACGCACACACACACACACACACACACACACACACACACACACACACACACACACACAGAGCAGGAGGAATCTGACTCATGGGAAGTAAAACTACACACAAAAACACGACGCAGGGTTTACAGCCGCGCCAGCAGTCACATGAGATTGATCATGAACCATAAAACATTTCTGACAAGATGAAAATGAGACTGCTGCTGTTACTTTTACTCAGATTAGATTTGGAAAACAACATGATCCAAGATACTGAATTGAGACAGTAGAGAATAACTTCAAATTAAAAAAAAGATCTTCCTTATGAAGGCGTCGATTCACCTCGTAGCTGAGTGAAAACAATAAGGCTGATCAGAAAGATTTGTGACAGGCTAAAGAGAGGCATTGCATGTGGAGCAAAGTGGTAAAGACCCTACATGCAATACTCCAAAGAGCCGCTGGGTGTCATAAAAGAGCAGTCGATGTGGATTTCCAACAGAACAGTTTCCTGTCTGACCATGCAGGTGTATTGAACAACACCTGGTCAAATGTCAACAGCACCTGACCTGGATGGTGTGTTCACTGAGATAACTGAGGAGGAATTCACAGTGTCCTGCTCCATCATGACCAAGTACTTTAGTTTTCTTGATGCCGTTTTTTTATTTGTCTGTTTTTGCCAAATTAGTCTGAATGAAAATGTGAGTAAAGAGTTTGCATAGTGTGATATTATATGTACGTTTATGAATTTGGCAGACAGTTTTCTCCAAAGTCACTTAAAGAAAAAGAGGAAATAATCATAATAATGCAGTTAATATCAAATGCCCTGTGCTGTCATCTATTGGTCTAATCTGAGCTCTAATTTTGCTAATTTGCACACTAAATGCATACATCTTTGTACTTTTTTTCAAATTAATTAATCTATGCTCATCTTGAATTTGTTTGACAGCAACATCTATTTGTTTATATAATTGTAAATTCAGGCAGTAAGGGGTTAAGCTTAAAGAAAGTTTACAGAAACATCTGCCAACATGTTTCCTCTCCTCTCTCCTATTATTCTTCTACTCCAAAGGCTTCTTCGCTACTGAGTTAATTGAGTTAAAATTCAGAAATGACTTACATTTTTTTTTTTGAGACTATTTGACTGCTTGTGTGGCTGAAACCCAGTGGACGAGTGGTGAATATCGGTGGCTCACACGGCCCGCTGCGCGTGACGAAACCTCAACAGCGTTAACATCCAGCAGCATTTCCAGAGCTAATAACAACAAGCAACACCAAAAATAACACGGACAAATGCCTAAACACACAGAAGCCTCAAACAAAATGAAAATATATATTCTATGTTCTCATCTCTGTTCATCGTCGCTCAAATGTAACAGCAAATATACAGCATAATAATAAAATAAATAGTCCATTTATAATTTAACACCTGTGCTTTGAATATTGCAATAGAAAAATAAATAAATGTGCAACATGAACTGAGATGTGCTTTATTTGAACAATTAATTTATATCAGTGTGTAGAAAAAATTAAAAATTTTAACATCAGTACAATGGTCACAACTGTACCTGTATTTAATTATTCTAAACAGGTTTAGTATTCTACAATATGCAGAAGTCTGCATGTTGGTGCTTGTAATGGTTGTGCAGCTGAACTGTCTAAAGCTTTCTGCAGTTCAAACTATTATCTGACAGGTTAATGATATTTGGGCTTTAACATTGCAGGCTCCTCTGTCTTTTGGTCCATTTTTGTCAAAATTATTCATTATGATTTGTGCTTTTATTTTTCTTTTCACATTCGGCCTCTGTGCTGTTTGGGACAGAAACCCTCCCCGGATACTGGCATGCCTGGAAAACATGGGTACTAAAGCCTTAAGATAAACAGCTGTTATGGAGACTTGGCAACCTCTGTAACACGCCGTAACAATCCCTTGAATTAACTCTATAACCGTCACTGTGATGCTGCCACTTTGAGGTTTGCATTTGGGTCCAAATCACAACACTTCTGTGTCAAGTCAAATTTATGTCGAAATTAAAGTTTTTAGACACTTTAATAGATCAATAAATCTATTGCAATAAATTGCCAACAACGACAGCAAACATGATTTAATTAAAAGCATTGATTTTCTAGTGGCGATGTTTCTGCGCTCACTGAATAAGTTTACAGGAACTGAATCATTATTTTCTTAAAGACTTTTTTTCTTTGTTTTAGTAAAATCAAGCAGCGACAATAGAGACTTAGACATTTTGTAGCTTGTCACACATTTTTTTACCAGGGATGCCAGGAAGTGGAGAGGAAAATGTTGTTAGTTATAGAAGTACATTTTGATTTGTGCGTCTCTTTACCAATAAGACAATTACAACCAGTGATTTACTTGTGGACATAAATTGCAAAAAATACACGTGTGCTTTTGTGGCATCAATCAAACAGATTTGACTTCAGATTCGCTTTAAATTAGCAGGAAGATATTGTGTCTTCCACACATATAAAACGCACCATACAGGTTTGTGTTCCAGTCTCATGAGTACAAAATAAAATTAATAAAATAAACTTTTACTCCAACTCAACACATGTGAGTCTCACATTCCTTGCCTGAATTCAAGTGTTTTGTTGTTTTTACTCTTTGGTGGAGAATCTAAAACGATTGATTTCTACGTAACGTGAAACGTGTCTGTGTGTGACGGAGGTGCTTTAATCTCCACATGGTAAAATCTACAGGCTTCTCTAACTAACTGTGCATCGATATTTACAGACTGAACAAAGATCGCTACATAAAATCCTGAAGGTGGTTAACTTTGGGTCTGAATGAAACAGATTTGTACATCTTTACAGCAGCCTTATATAAATATCACACAGAAACGCATTCAGAAAACTAAATGTGGTTTTTTTTTTTTAGATGTTTTTTGGGTGTGTTCATTTCAGACTCACTGCATATTGGACTAACAATACCTTGTTTTATCCAGTGTATGGCTTCAATCTGATCAAGAAAAGCAAAGAAAAACTGTTTTGAAGCGTCTACGCTACAGGAAAACTGAAATTTTCTGCGTTGTACACGCTTTGAAACGTTGCTTTGAAGGTTTTGTACTATCAGCAGGGAAAAGGCTGGAAACTAAACTGCATGTCGGATTGGTTTTAGTCAGAGGAAAGTCAAGAGTCTGACTCTGGTGTGAGAGGTGTCGGCGGCGTTGTTGGCGTCGTGGGACTTATCGCGGCGTTTTGGTAGCTTGTACCGTAGCAGACATTTGGAGACAGAGAGTTGGGATCCACAGATTTGTTCCCTGCAGGAGTCACGTAGGGTTTGCGGGCTACACCTGACAGCGGCGTGTCGCCGGGCTTGGCACCGAGGATGAACCTGGCCTCGTCCTGCTCCTCGAGGTTGGAGATGTCTTTCATCATGCTTTTACGGTAGGAGACAGACAGCTTGTTGGAGCCGTCTGACATCAGGTTGAAGTGGCGTGCGATGAAGACGATTGGGAGAGGAAGCATGGCCACTATGATGAGAGCGAAGCACATGGCCAGAGCCCAAGGAGGGTAGCTTTGGAAACGTTCCTGAGCCTGTAGGTATAAACACAAGGACAAATATTTACACTTCTAAAGATGGAGCAGTCATACTCCTGAAACTTTTCTCACTTTATTAATTTACAGCCTCTTACTACAACATAGTTTTTGGGATAGACACAAAAAGTAGCACATAATTGTGAACCGGTACAAAAAGGATGCATAGTTTTCAACAAACTTTAACGAATAAAAATTTGCAAAGTTATTGGTTACCAAATCATTTCAGTTTGTTTCTGTCACACTAATCTATGATGAAAAGTTCCTGCTATCGAAAGCACTCAAAGTGCAGATTCAGCTCCACCGAAAAATCAATCCAGTGATTTATTGTTCTCCTCTATTAACTCTTTCTATTCTTAACTTTATGAATAATTTCTTACTCCTCCTTTTACTCAAATGATCTTCATGGCTGGTTTGGCCATCGATCTCCTACGCAACTCTTGCATGTTTTAGTCTCTCCCTGGTTTAACTCACCTGGATCCAACGATGGATCGTTAGAAGGCCTAAGAAGAACTTTGACCTGCTGAAAAGGTTGTTACTGCATGTTTTAGAGAGAGAACTAAAACATGCAGGATGACGGGCCTTCCAGGACCGACTTTGGGCACCACTGCTGTAGGTGGTGAGGATAAATGCAGTCAGACTCAGGTCAGGTGCAAAAATTAGTTTAATGACGTCCAAAGGTACACAAAGCCAGGTGAGCAACACGAACAGGAACTCTGTGGTATGATGACGGCACACGACTTGTCAAGACAGCAAATGATAAAAGACCGGGATCGGACCGGGAACAGAGACCACAGGAGAGCTTTAAGACATGACGGATTAATCAGCCGAGACAACACAGGGACCAAATGAACTGAAAAACCCCAAAACTGACCAGGTCTTGAACCCAGGCGTTGTATCCAGGTGGGCTGATGGCCATCTCTATGACCGTGGCTGAGATGAGGACGATGAGACACAGAGGAGAGACGTACTTCCACAGGTAGAAGTAGATGATAGACGGTCGAAAACCCAGCATGTCCTCCAGGTCTTGCATGAAGCTGACAAAAAGATTACACAACAATTACACAACATAAAAATCATCACAAACCTTTTTGACCACATTTTTACATTTAATAACAAGTCTTAAGGTTTTTATTTTATTGTAAAGCACTTTGTTGTTGGCAGTGTGCCATATAAATAATTGTGACCTTTGACCTTGAGCTGAAATCTGCGTGCGTTGGAAGTTTTGATCATATACTGACACAAAGTGGAGCGTCATTTTAAAGGTTACTGCAAATAACATCAGAAAAATATGGCATGAATTTGTACCTGATAAATATAAATTTCATAAAATAAATAGCACAAATAAAATAAAATGTAGGCAATGAGAAAAAACTACAAAAGCCAATTATTGGTGACAGTGACAATCTAGACAAGGATATTTTTACATATTTGGCCTTGTAAAAAAAAAAGTTCAGATTGGATGGTCAACGGCATTTTGGAAGCTTTGCCAAAGACTATCAGCTGGATTTAGGTCTGGGCTTTGACTAGGCTGCCCCACTGTGATTCTGGCTGTTTGGTCAGGGTTGTTGTCCTGCTAGCAGGTAAAACTCAAAACTTTAGCAACCTCTAAATGGTTTTCTTTTTGGATTATTTAACTCCACCAAATTGCACTTTAGTGGGATCCAAGTCACAAAATTACTGCGTTTTATTTCTAAAAAAATTTTAATTTATGTCATTATTATGCTATTCTTTGCGATGAAATCCTAGAAGAATGCCATAACGTCTTGGCTGTAACTTAACCTTAAGTCAGTCAGTGTGTATAAATACTTTCGTGAAGCACTTTCTATGATAACACACTCACAGCCTCACCGTTTAGTGCCGTAAATCCAAGCGACAGAGACATTTTCCAGGATCACTACAACAGTGAGGGGCAAACCGGCTGAGTAATCATCAAACATGGTGACGAAATAATTTCCTGAACGCTGAACAAACAACAGCCCGCAGAGGAAGGCCACAATGCAGCAGCCCACTGAAAAAAAACACACAGACAAGAGGAAACATTAGAGCTCTTCTGAGAGGAATATGGAAAAATATCAACACTGTTTTCCAGGCCATTACTGGTTCCAAATCCTATTATTGCTTTGCCATTCAATACACGTGAAGCATTGACACAAAGCTTAATGCAGGCTATTCCCGGATGTATTTTAATAAATCATAAGTGCTGAGTTCAGAGTTTGTGAGGGAGTAAAAAGGGGAGCCGGGGCAGGAAGTTGGTGGGGAGAGCTGGGAGTACCTGTGAAAAGCTCTTTCTGAACTTTGTAGGCATCAAGGACGGGTGTGGTGATGCCAGTCATGGTGCCAATCATGCTGCCCAAGCCAAGGTTGATTAGCATGAAAAAGAACATTACAGACCAGAAAGGGGATGCTGGGAAATGGGTCATGGCCTCCGTGAAGGCGATGAAGGCCAGGCCGGTGCCCTGAACTGCCTACAGAGAGACGATCCAGGCAATGAGATGCTGTTCATGCTGCAGGTCAGCTGATTGTCGATGTGTCATAAACACTCGCCTTGTTGAGTTCGTCCTCCAGGAGACAGGGCTCCAGACCCAGCTTGGCAAAGCCGTCCTCCTTTACCGTCTTGATGATGCTGTACACGTCAGCGTAGTCTGATGGGGTGAGATGGGAAAAGTTCACGTGAGGAGGAATGAGATCGTGACTCAGGACGTTGGAGTTGAGGTATCCCAGGATCTTTTCTCCATTTCTACAGACATTAAAAAGCAGAACGATCATGTAGCAAACATACAGCTGATGACAGACATGAAGCTCAACAGAAACAAGCCACAGCTGGACAGAAAATATGCTTTCAGCTCCAGGTGTTTGAGAAATAAGGTCACAATTACACTCACGCAGTGTTCTGTATATTTGCTTATTACCCTTGACTTTAGTTTTGAGCTTTAGTTTTTATTCCAAACAAGAGTAAATCTATAACAAAGTCTTAGAAAAACGATCAATAACAGGTTATCAATGGTTGTTTTGCTACGATTTCATTATATTTGTAAAGCATTTTAAAGACTATAACACGGGTAACAGGGATTGTTTTTACAAGTAATGGATGAGTGAGACTTTTCTATTCTTATATAATCTTTTCTGAACTTTTTTTTCACACTGTGCTATTTGAGCAGTTTGAACTGATGTTGAGCTTCACTGGAGAACATAGAAAAGTTTTGCTACATTTATGGCTGTTCAATTACGTGCATCGTATTTTGTTTAAATATACATTGGTATATCGCTTGATATGTGTGTTGTTGGGCTGCATTGTTGCTTTACTTGATGTATTTTTATTTATTTGCGTATTGTTGAATGGTGTGGTGCAACTGATAATAGTCCAATATGATCAAAATCAAAAGTACAGTGCAAGAGTATTCTATGTCAGGTAATATTTTGTAAACATTTATTTGTGAAAAACATTTCTGCACAAACACAGTTCTTTTTTTAGTTTCTACAAAAATTAAGTAGCCGATTAATTAGGAATTTAATTAGCTTAAGCAGCTAAATGATACAGGGAAATCACAACAAAACGCTTTCATGTGATGCAATCCAAACGTTGAGCTCATGTTACGGTTTTCATTTCACTGAGAACGAGTGTTGGACTTACTCTGCCACACATTTTTCATTCATGATGTTGGCCTTGAAGCCCAGCACGGCGAACACCACCAGCGTGGCCAGAATCGAGGTGAAGAAGTTGATGAAGGAGACGAGCACGGCGTCGAAGTGGCAGTTGTTGTCCATTTTGTTGTAACTGGAGAAAGCTATGACGCCTCCGAACCCCAAACCCAGAGCAAAGAACACCTGAGTGGCCGCTTCCCTCCAAATCTGCGGCTCCAGCATCTTCTCCAGCTGAGAGACGAGGCGTGATTATTAGGAGCTGCTTGACTGCTGGGTAGTTTCTGGAGGTGACGTCATTCAATCAGACTCACCTTTGGAGTGAACATATGAGCGATCCCGTCGACTGATCCTTTGAGCATCAAGCCTCTGACCAGGAAGCAGAAGAGCACCACGTAAGGGAAAAGAGAGCTGAAGTACATCACCTGCAGAAGAGAAATGCACGCTAAGAAATGAAAAACATTGACGTTCTCTGATGTTTCCTCCATTCCTACTACCTTCCCAGAAGAGGCGATTCCCTTAATGACAGCAAGGCAGACAATTATCCAGGCCACCAGCAGAGATAAGGTCATTTTGACGTTGAGGCCTCCGCTCTCTGCGATGGTGCTGGTCGTGTTCAGAGTCTGCCGGTACCAGAAATATGTAGTGGCCGAGCTTTTGTCACACTCTGGCTCCACAACTGGACACGGCAAGGGGAGAATGAGAAGTTTTAAAGGCTATTCGGAAATAGAAAATGGTTTGTTTCTGATGAAAAGAGCCGATGTGGGGATGGACAATTGAAAATATATTGCAGTTGGGTACGTTTGCTCATGTTTCAATTTACCATCCAGTGCAGTTAAAACCTCTCAGAGATACACAAGGTCATCTGCAGCTTAACATGCAGAGCATGAACCACCAGAGATTGGTTTCATTCCACACACATATTTTTATTTTCCAACAATAATGAAATTAATTTGCAGTATTGTCCAAATATATCTGTGCAAAAGCAAGTAAATATGTCCTTCACAGATTGTACATTTCCATTTTCAAACTGAAAAGGTTAAATTAGGTGTGGAGTCACTATAATGTGCAACTATATTTCCATCTTTTAAAAATCATAACATTTCAACATTTAAATGAAAAAACTCAACAGTTTAAAATCTGCTCTTCTAGTTCCAGTTAGTTCCTAATTTCTGTTTAGCATCTTTCTGTACAACAACCACGTGATAACTGGCTTTATAGATGTCACTCTTTTAGTTACATTTGGTTTACAGTGGTAATAAAATCTGACATTTGTTATCCCTGTCAGAATTTCCTCTCCAGCCCAGAAACGACAGCTTGATCATAAAATTCTGATTTTGCGCTAAATATTGGAAGTCATGTGACCTCGTCAACGTCACTGTTTTTGCTCGCCTTTCTTCGGTTTTACTCTGTTGTGTTTTCCACGACCCTCAAAACCCCTCCACGTCGGTGAAATGTGAGATTTGACGTCACTCACTGGCTGCTGTCCCATTCTTTCTAATCGGACAGTCGCTCCATGGCAGAGGGTACTGGAAGGACTGGAAAAAGTAGAAGATGCTCCAACCAATGATGACGTTGTAGTAGAGACCTACAAAACCACAAACCTAGATAGATAGATAGATAGATAGATAGATAGATAGATAGATAGATAG
>VMRN01000024.1:1328269-1377256 GCA_010277015.1 Poeciliopsis turrubarensis | reverse complement strand
ATAGATAGATAGATAGATAGATAGATAGATAGATAGATAGATAGATATTCAACATTTTAATGCAGAATAACTTCTGTGCAATGTCAGATTAGCATTCATTTGAGGCAGTAGGATGTTCTGTAAATGCCCCAAGCTGCTGCCAGTCTTCTTTACAATCTTTCCAGCAAGGACATTCAGACTCTAAATAAGGTTGGAGAAAGCATGAATAATTAAAGTCTTCTCTTTTCAGCAGCGATCTTCTCTGTGGTATTTATAGCCACAACTTCACTGCCAGTCGTGCTGCTCTGAATAAAGGCTGCTTCGCATTCTCAAACACACGACGCGACGTCCACAAACCACAGAGGGAGCACACATACGTGCAAACACACGCAGCATGCAGGTGTGTTGACCGTCTCTGGTGGCTGTGCGCGCTGTTGGGCTTTCTTTCAGTCAGTTTCATGTTTTAATCACTTAACTTGTCACAAATAAGTTAACAGCAAAATCATGCAGAGAGCATGCAGCGGTAAAGCTAGTTGACCATATGTACAGGAGTTGCTGGGTAACGTGGCAGGGCTCTGTCAGGGTTGCTAGGTAACACCGCAGAGCCCCTTGACTTAACAGTCGGGAGGTTTCTGAAACGGCTCATTTTCCAGACGTCAAAAAACATATTTTTAATCACTTGAGTTGTTTTTAGAAGTAGCTGAAACTGAAATGGAAGTGGAAGAACATGCTCTGGGTAACTGATGAGTTTGAATGTTCCTCAGGTGGGACTGTGTGTGTGATTGTTTGCTCTGTGTGTCTCTGTGTTTGACGGACTGTCGTCCTGTTTGCTCGTACGTCCAGTCGAGAAGATCTGAGACAATGTTTCATCTTCCTAATCTCATTCCCGCTGCAGCAACTTTGAGTTTTTTTCCATTTTTGTTGTTTTTTTTTTTTTATTGCTATTGCTTTATAACCCTTCCAGGAGCGACGGCGTAGCTGTTTGCTCCAGATAAGCAAACAACTGAGACTTCAGCTTTTACTCAGCTGCTCACGCATGCTGATGATCTGCGATTAAAGCATTTTGTTTGCAGTGCGACGACCCCTGCAGGTGTTTTTGCGCTCGGGTTGGGATTTCTCCTTTGTTCTGGTTACTGTGATAGAGAACACCTGGGGACCTGGTGAGACCCTCGGCAATTTAAAGCGGACAAAATTTACGATATTTGACTTACATGAAGGCACACGTGTTGCAATTGAAACCATATAGCAAATACGCCAAATAAAAAGACCTGGACTAACTGAAGTTAAATCAAACCAAACTTTTCTTGTTTTATGTCAGTTTGAGTTACCAATACTATCTGCTAAATGCCAGAAAAGGTAGAGAGAACATTTTTTTGTCCTCTCTCCAATTAAGCGCACAGCATGTCCCTGATCGGACTGATCTTTACACCACACTACAGAAGTTTTGATCTTTCATTTTAAATTGAAAATTTAAAGATTGTTTTTTTCTGCATGGTGTGTTTCCCTTCATGAGGCTTTGAAGTGGTTCATATTTTCTTAGTTCCCCTAAGAGCATTGGGTGTTCCCCACCCAATGCTCTTGATTTTATTTATTTGAAAACTAAATAATCGGTTATGGTTTTCGTCAATAATTTAATGTCTGGTTGCATAAAGCCTTCTTTCTTTTCACCTCGGCTGTAAGTATTATAAATGCTTACTGATGCAGAAAAGGGGCATGCTCATAAATCACACAGAGCTTTGTCTTGTTATACTTTCGCAGCTGCACAGTCAGCATTTTGTTCCTCTTCAGGATTTAAGAGCTGATACGAAAACCTAAACACCCAAATCCTTATCATATGTGCATCTGAATTATTCACTGTGAAAGAGAGAAAAAAAAAACCAAACATGGGTACCAACAGACTTGACATCCCAATCCCACCGAGACGTGGACAGACGTAGTTCCAGACTCCGATGCTCCCACGTCTTATCTTCTGACCCACAGCCAGCTCCAAGAAGAAGAGCGGGATGCCGATGATGAGGAGGAGGATGAAATAAGGGACCAAATATGCACCTGAAAGACAGAATAATGGGTTTTCAAAAAATATTTATTCATTAAATTTTTCTGTTTGCTTAAAGGTGTCCAATTATGCTTCCTTGAACAGGTTAGGATAAATCTATCAGCTATATAAAACATGTTTTTTACATTTTGTACAAAATTATTCTTGAATAACTAGATCTTAGTCGGGTCACTTCTGCCTATTTTGAGCTCAGAATGAAATGTTTTAAGGCCTCCTGTCACTTTAAATCCTATTAAGTTGCTGTTTTTAGAAACAACTGAGACCCAAATAGAAACACAAAAATGTACAAAATGTGAAATTTGCATATTAGGCCCTCTTTAACTGAATATATTTCTTCATCCTCAATTTCAGCCACAGATTTTTTACACAACACAAGAAGTTAAACATAAATGGAAAGAAGGAGCAAAATGATGGACAATGTTTTAAAAAAGGAGACGTATGAGAGCACGATGGGAGCCCACACAGCAATAACTCCAGGATAACTCGCTCTGTAATTTGTTGGTAATTGGCTGGCAGACAGTAAATTACACGTGAAAAATGGCAGCCAGCCAAGGATCCCAACCAGACTGCTTCGAGGAAATAAATTGAGCCTGTAGGCATTAAACTGTTTGCTTTTGTAGTAAATCAGACAGAAGCAGCAGAGCTGAAAACAGTTAAAGCATCAACACGTCGGTCCGCTACGCCAAGTTGTTGCTCCTGATAGTGAAAATACACAGTTCATGCCTCCGGTTACATACATGCATCCCAGACAAAGTAAAGCCTATAAAGTTACAGTTTCCTCCAGCTGCTGTTTACAGGAGGATTGGTTCAGCCCGACCCGGCCCGGCCCGGCTATAGTAATCAATAGTGCGGCTATATTTAGACCTTTTCAGCACAATGCAGCTGCTCTCTTGGCAGTTCTGCTCTGAATGAAAGCAATGAGCCGCTTTTGATGGCTGAGCTCTGAGGTGAACTGCTGAATGACTTTCATAGAGGAACCAAGAAGCGAAGCAGCATGCGTCTGCAAATTACCTACATTTTAACATGAATACTGCTTCAAAATATGATTTCCTTACAGATTATTACACACAGTCAACATCGTTTTCCTAAAAAAATGAGGTGTCAAACTCAAATCCAAAAATAACGATTTCATCAGGTAGATTTGCAGGAACTTAAATCACGTCAACATCACATCTTCCACACGTTAAGAGCTGCACTGCTCACTCGTCTGTTTTGTCTGCAGGCATTGCTGAAGTTTGAAATATGCTCTCATGTTGGTAATTAGAGGTTTTTGCTCTGATGCCTCTTTGTAATTGACTTGCATTGTCATTTACTGCTGCTTGATCACAGCGATTGCATTACATCTGCTCTGGATTGAATATCATAACACATGTAACTTATACACAGAGCGTCTGGAAAGTATTCACAGCACTTCACTTTTTCCACATTTTGCTATGCATTTTTGTTATATGTTCAATAAAATATTCCTAATTGTCTTTAGGTGTGTGTGTGTGTGTGTGAGGACCAGAGATGAACTCTGACCATCTATAAATACCAATAAACACATTCAGGACACTGTTAGCTTATGAATTAAAACTGTTGTCTAAACGAGACATTCTAGATAAAAGGGCAGGACGATTACCAAAATGTTTACAACAGGTTAAAAAGGTTTTATTTCACATTATTACACTGGGTTAGATGGACGACCTTGACCACTCTATCAACGGCATATTTTTATTTATAAGGACATATTAGAGCTTCTTCCTTCGTATTTGTTTACGAACATGAAGGAGAATGTTCAATACGTTGTGAGAACTTATTTATCATTTCAGTGACTGAAATGTGAACTGAACTTGGAAAGAAACATTTTCAGTTTTCTGCTCCATTTTCTTGAAGAAAATCACGGACCTAAAGCAGCTGCTGCCACTCGATGTTTTCAGGTTTTTCATGCTGATTATGAGAAGAAATCATCTGTCTGTAAATGTTTAACACAACGAATCTCTGAGTTCATCAAGTAATTATGGCGTCACCTTTTCCTGTGTGAGGAGAGTTTTAATCTCAGTGGGATTTTCCTGGTGAAATGAAGGTTAAGAAAGAAAAGTAAAATCCTCCTTCCTCCGTGCTTCCTGCAATTCAGTGCTGAACGTTTCCTCTCTGCTCACCTCCTCCGTTCTTTTGGCAGAGGTACGGGAATCGCCAGACGTTTCCGAGCCCCACGGAGAAGCCCACCTGGGCCAGGATGTACTGCAGCTTGCTGTTCCACGCCGGCCGGCCGTCGTTCTCGGGAACTTCTATCTGAGGGATCTTCTTCCCCGCGGCCGCTCCCACGGTCAGGGAGCTGCTCTTGTAATCGAGAGGCTCCTCGTGGGCGAGCAGGTCGGCCACCGACTCCGTGACGTGCTCATGGCTCTGCTCGCGCTGCACCACCTTGCTGGTCTTAGGCATCAGGGAGGCCGGGGGGTCCGGGCCGGGAAGGGGTGAGGGGACGGACAGAGAGAAAAAGCAGAAACGAAAAGGAGGACAGAGAGGTGGAGACTCAGAGGAGGAGAGAAATTACTGGAGTGGGGAGAAGAGATGAATGGATGAAGAGATGAGGAAGAGCCTGAAGGGTCCAGTACTTGGTTCCAGTTCTGCAAAAACATAAAATAGTGGACAGATGTTCAAATTCAACAACAAAACTTTCACGCTTCTTCTACCTCACTGTGGTCTTTAATTATGACTTCAATTAGCTGCTTCGCTGTTTAACACTTGAGCTGCATTTCGTTGTGACTGCTGTCTTCTGCCCTTTAAATACATTCAGTGAGTTTTAGATTTTGTGAGTTTGTGAAACATAAATCTACAGTAGCAAGTTATGTTAACTTTTTATTAATTTTTATAAAACCTCAAATAGTTGAATAAACTGGAGATTTTAGGTTAGCAATTAAATCATAATAAAAAAAAAGAAAAAGAATTTCCCAGAATGCTTAGCTGCTTGTTTTTGCATCCTGAGACGTAACTATGTTACGTTGATCTGATTCTTGTGTGTTATTAAGGCAAAAATGTTTATTTTAATGCAATTTTCAGAAATTTTGCTCACGTAATTTGAAACAAGAATTTAAATTATTCTAAAAGTTATTTTAACTTGATAACATGAGTGAAAATAATAGAGATTATATATCAATCAGTTAAAACTTCAACATTAATGAACGATGTTTAGACAACATGTTTCTTGCTGTTAAATCAACTTCTTAAACTTTAAAGCAAAATCAGTTTTCTTGTTGACTGAATTGTTATTTCCATTTCATTTTCAAGTTAAGCCACCTTCAAATGTTTTACAGTGTACTGGTTTTGCTAACGGTTCTCAAGTCATGAACTCGGTTCTGGGTGATTCTTCCTCTTTATGTAACATTTTTGCTCCCAAAGTTTTCAATCCTGAAAATTGCTCTGTTTCATTTCCCTGCTTTGAAAAGCTTAGCTCCAGCGATGCTTTTTTCGCCCTGCAAATCCTCTAATCCTCTAAAGCATTGCAGTAACATTCATCCCGGCCCCTTTTTCAGGGAACCAGTGCTGTCATGCAAAAGTAGTGGAGGAGGTAAGCATGATGCAGAAAGCCTCGCGTGTGTTTTCCTGATCCACATCACATCGCATGCGCCTACGGCTGGTAAATACGCAGCTCCTCTGTCTAAAACAGAAACATCTGGAACAAAACTGCAAACGCCGTACGATGTTTCATCAAAAGAAAGGAACGAAGGTAAATATCTGCTGTGATTAAGATTTAATTCTGCCGTGAATTTGTCCACAACTGAAAGCTTTTACAACAACAGAGCTAAAGGTGAGTCCCACATCCTGCTTCCCAAAACAAAGAAATAAAATCAGAAATTAAAATATGATTCATCCACTTTGCCCTAAAATCAATTTCTACAAAACCTGTCACAACGTGAATTATTAGAAAGATAGAGAATAAAAACAAAAAACCCATAAAACAGATTGAAAATACTCTTTTTGTGTCCAAAATTACAATAAATGTTTCATAAATCTCCAAATTTGTTTCATGTAAATGATCTCTGTTCAGTGAAAAATAATCAAGCAGAGGTCAAACCTGTTTAAACGTACGATTTTAAAATAGAGACAAAGAAATGCAATTCAGATGTTTTTTTTTGTTTTGTTTTTAAAAAACACAAAAAAGTCCTGTAATTTTGCATCAATCTTTGGTTACAAACACTTCAAATCCAGCAGCTTATGCCATCAGGAATGTAGAGTAGCAGTAGTGAACTAGTAAACACCTATTCACACCGACTGGATACGGAAATCCAAATGTGTTTCATGATCTGTTAAATCTTTTTGTTTTTTTACTTATTTTATAGTCTCCCTTTAAGTTTATAGTCATCTTAAGGAGAAAGCCTTATGACCGCATCACTACTGAATAAAGTATGTTAATAAAATAGAACACACTATTTTAATTATAGGAAATGTTAATGTATTTGTTTATAATTATAACAATTTACCTCACTAATTAAAAAAGGCTTTCTATTTAATTTGACCTTTAAATTTGTCATCCCTTTGTATTTCGTTGCTGTCTGTTCCTCTACGTTTGTTTTTGTTCCGTTTTAATTTTTAGCATAGTCACAATCTATTGAGCCATATATTCTTCATTTTGGTAGGTTTGGTCTTCCATAGCTTTAAGAGGCGGACCTGAAACGCCCCACAAACCCTCTCAGCAGGAAGTTACATATTTGCAATGTGTTATTCTTTATAAAAACAGATTTCCTTTTTCCCCATGTGAAGATGAGCTGCTGATGCAATAATCCACAAGTCATGGTAATCCAGGGCGCATTAACCAGCGCCCCTCCTCCCCTGTGCTGCTTTCCGACTTGTCATCCATTCCCACTCTACAGTACACAAGACACGTAATGTGAGCCGTGGCTGCATCATCCTTTCAGCTCCAGGAACACATCGGCTCACAGAACCAATAATCCTGCTGGAGAATAAAGCAAATCGACCCAGAATGTAAATGAACTCGGCCAATGATGAGAGTCGAAGCCACAGGGCAGCAGGGAGAGGAACTTCCTCCTTACTCCTCCTTCATCGTTTATTAACTTGTCCTTGAAATATGTTAGCTTTTTTTTTGATGCTTTCTCGTGTAAAAATGCAAAGTTTCCGTAAGTTAGATCAACACAACTGTGAAGAGGAAGAGGAACTTTCCATGCTTTGATCGAAACATTTCCCACAGTCACATTACTTTTGCAGCCCTGATTATTTTCTTTTCAAAGATTCCTCTCGTATTTCACTCCATCTATTTGTACATAAACTCTAACCAGCCTCTCTACCGTGTGATGAGAAGCAGATCACACATCATTATGCTGCCACTACCATGTCTCTGCCTGGGTTTGGTGTTAGGGCTGAAATGATTCATCAGCTTTATCTTGATGAATCGATTATTGAAGTAATCGGCAACTAATTTACTAATTGATTAATCGTTAATTGCAAAAGGGAATTTGGTTAAAAAAAACAAACCCACAACATATTCAGAGGAGTAATTAAACCAAAACTGTACAAAAATATATACATTTTAAATTTAAGATAAATAACTCCTCCGACTGTACAAATATTTCATCCAAACGTCCTTTTGTGCCATAATTGTACTGCCATCCAGCTCAAATTGACTAAATTAATATTATTGAATTTTACTCAATAAAATGTTAACATTTAAAAGAAATAAATTGAACTGCTTGTTTGCATCTTTAATGTTCTTCTAATATCGTATGAAAAGGTTAAGTGGCTAAATTAAGAATCTGTAGACTTTATCTACAGTGCCAATCTGCTTGATCACCAGAATAATCAATATGATAACTGATTACCAAACTAATAGTTATCTGGTGTGTTCAGCAGCATGTGGAGCGTAAAGCTCATTTTTCCTGCTCTTCCATAAAAAACAGATTTGCAGAGAGAATGGTTGCCAGCAGGTTCAACCTGGATTCATTTCAAGATGATGTTTTTATGTATTTGGTTTATTTGTGCTTCTTGTTTTCTGTCACATAATGGGTTTCCTCTTAGTTGTTTGATTCTTTTGTTCTGTTCCTTGTGTTTCGTTGTAGTTTTGTGCCCATTTGATCCCTCTAACCTGATTTTTACTAATTAGTCACCGTCCTTCTGCTCCTCCGGTTCCCCTATATGTTTCACTTGATCAGCGTCATCTAGTTCAATTAAAAACTATGTCATTAATCCCAGAAGGAAATGAAATGTAACTCATATTATACAATTTATTGAAAGAGTTGTTGTAGAAGCTGACAGCTGTGCAGTCAGCTGATGTTCTCCAGAAGAACATCTGGATTTAAACTGAGAATAAATGTTAAGACACACAGCTGTTTGTACTTTGGGTTCCATTTATGTTCCTGCTTTGATCAGTTTTGTTGTTTACTTTAATTTTTTAGTTTATTCTGTCCTTTTGTATTCTGGAAAGTGTTCTGTTATATTATTTTCATTATTTTCTTTCATTTGTAGTTTCTCTGTGTCTAATATTTGTGTGTTTCTCTCAGTCTGCCCCTCTCAAAGCCTTTTCCTGATCTTCAATGACAATCAAATCTCCTCAGTTGGAGTTTGTTAAGCTTTCTGCTGGTGTCAGTTTGTCTTTTTTTTTTTTTTATATAAACTGTAAAAATGAAAGTGTTTATTCCTCATCATTAAACACGACAATTATTTCTCCACCGGGACTACAGCAGTTTCCGTCACCAGACAGCAGACCTGCATTGAAATCTCCATCTCATCCTAATTGAATTTTGCTATCACATATCAATAACATCCAGTAAGATGAGTGATAATTGGAAGCTTTCGGATACGACCACGAAACTTGATCTGTTGTTTTAACAAAAACGTGCAGACAACCAAATGCGGTTTCTTTTCAGGGATTAAAAGCAGGGATATTTTGATTTTCTTGAGTTTTCTACACCTTATCAAGTACAGAAATGACACAGTAACAATAAAAAATGTCCCATCAGTTGCTTTTTTGCAGTATATGCACAGATCAGATCTGGGAATCTTGTGCAGATGTTTCTGCACCAAGCTTGACAGAGGCCGATAGAATAACTTCTTTTGGACAAATGAAACTTTATTGGAAATGATGGGAATTTCAGGGAACTCATTTGGAATTGACTGGAGAATATTAGATAGAAATATTACCATGGCCAGACACCAATGCCAAGAACAATGAATATTCACCAGATGTATCCAATGGTTTAGTCAAAACCGTGCGCAGCAATTAGAATGAAATATGTGGCCTCAGTTTTCCAGGTTTGTATCAGTGATGGAGGAGCATGAAGGAGGCGTGGCCTCAAAACCCCTGCAGAGAGCAGAGTGCTGGGTGAATGTGACTGACTGCATTAAATCTGTTTTCATTTTAGTCAGCATCATACAAAATACATTTCACTGAACCATATTGAAGAACCCCTGGCTGCAGCCAAGTTTGGATGTTTGTCGTTTATTACTATTATTCTGTGTTTATTCATTTATGCAAACCCCCATCAATTCTTGCTAAATCCCAAGGAAAGCTTCCAAATGTGAACATTTCAAATCTCTTCTGCGAGTATTTCACAGTCTCTGGATTAGTTTACACTGAATCTGGAACACAGCGAAACTCAAGCAGACTCCTGAACGACCTTAAAAGCGCCACAGCGGCCCCCCGCTGAGCGGAGCGGCTGGCACATGTGCTGCAGCTGGTTTGCTCCTCATGGGGGACGCGTCGACTTCCAAGCACACCCAAGGTCAAGCGAGCGTTTGTTTCCTGACCTCCGCCCAAACCGGCGGCACGTTTCACTCCTCAGATTCAGACAACTTAGTCAGATTTAAACATCTAAGTTTCCCTGCTGTTTCAATACAGGATACAAGAAATTCCCAACTGCGCTGAGGAGGCATCTCAACTTCTGCAGTGAGCCCGTCTGCATCGTGCATTTATAAAACATGAGCCCTGCTTACCGTGGGTATTTTTTGCAGCGATGTCCTCCGGTTAAAATGATGTCGGCTGATGCGCGCAGAGTGAAGGAGCTCATCCGCGGAGCAGGTTGGGTGAGTGTTTGGTCCAGACCGAGCGCTCACGGGACTCTGAGGACGGACGGAGCATCACATGCTGAGCATCTGAACATCTGACAGGCAGGGAGGAGAGTCCGGAGCGCACCGTGACGCACAAGCACCGCTCATTATGCGCGCCGGCGGACCGACACCCGCCGCTCCCGCACCGGTCATTCCGGACGCCGGACTCCACCTCATCCATCCTGCCGGGGCAAATAAAGAACGAGAGCGCTGTCTTGTTGAATTGTTCGGATTGGTTGGAATCTGAGGAGTATGAGAGCAGCTTTCACCTGTGTTGTAAAAATCACTCCTGGTAAACTTGGTTCTACCGCCAGAAGACAGTAAAGAGCTATTTAATTTAAAATAAATACATCTTCTTTTTTTTTTTTTTTAACTCAAATAAGTTGTGATGGGTTATGAGTTTCAATCCAATTTTGGGTCAATTTAACCCAGACTTTGGTTAGGATAGGCCTAAGGGCTACACAAAACATGTTCAATACATTATGCACAATTATGGAATCTACATCTTGGTAAATTAGCATCAAAACACTTGTCTTTTCCAGCAGCCATTGTGCATGCAGTGGTTGAAAACAGCGACACATACATGCTGGTGCTTCAGGTTGCTAGGTGACGGGCTGGATTTGGCTGGGGTTGCTAGGTAATGGCGCAGCGCCCATCGACTCACCAAAACAAATGGGAGGTTTTTTTGAAACGAGTCGTTTTTCAGACACCAAAAATTATAAACACATGGTCAAGAAACAACTGGGTGAGTTTTTAAAACACTTTGGGTGTTTTTACAAGCAGTTGAGACCAAATGCGAGTATAAAAACGGTCCTTTATAACTAACACAACATTTCACAAAAAGAGCTTCATGCTTCTAGTCAAACGTATTGGTGGGAGGGTGATGGTTGCATTCCCTAACCTAAGAAAGATCTGAGGGAGAATGGGGGTGTTTGAGAGGCCTAGTTAAAGTCCAAACCTGAATCCAAGCTGGAGTTTTGTAGCAGGACTTTAGGCTTTGTAGCTGATTTAAAACCATTATGGAAAGACAACCGAGTCAAAACAGAGCCTCTTCGTAAATGATCTGATGTGCTCAGAGTTTTTATGACCAAGGACGGGACAACCGGCTGCAGGTTGGCTTAAATAGACTTCTGTGAGGGATGTTTTGAATCCATTCAGAACCAGAACCTATTAGAAATGTAGCTTTGAAAACAGAATCCAGGAAAATGTCAAATTGCCCCCAAACTGAAGGCAGCCTCCAGGTAATCCGGTTTGTTGATCAAGCTGTGGGCGTCTGGAGTCGGACTGGGCGGTCTCTGCTCTATTAAGACCTTGGCACGTCTGCAGCAGACAGGAACCCCCAGGAGACCATAAATCACACCCAACACAACATTTTTAGCACCACAGAGATCCAGGAGGAAGATAGTATCGAATGGCCATTTTTCATCCTCGCCTGATAGATTTATGTTCCCTTCATGTCCGCCTCCCTGGCTGTTGTAGTAAAACGTGTTTCATCAGTTGAGGTTTGAATATTGAATAAATACACCAGATTGAATCTATAGTGGGCTGTAAACATGATTAAAACAAGCATCTGCTCAGTTTAAAATGAGTGCTTCTGTGGTTTAGTGCGTTACTAAAACCATTTAGTAACGCATAATGACAGCAAAACGTGCTCAAATCTTTATTACAGCCACACTTTGCTCTGTGACTCTGTTAATGCTCCTCGTTGAAGCTGACCAGCAGCCAGGATCCACAGCATCCCCAGGATCGTGTGTCTCATCTCTCTATCGCCTTGTGATGAATTGCTTCGCTGTGATTGGCTGCCGAGGCCTCCGAGGTTTCGCTAGCATCCAGGATGGAGATTGTTTTACGTCTTTTAAGAAGCAAATGTCACAAAGACGTCTCCTCTTTCCACCGCAGCACATCTCTTCGATCAGAAATCTCCAGAGTGAACTCTGCAGTGTTAGGTAGAAATAACCTTTATTGTCCCTCAGTGGGGAGATACAGTTGTCACAGCTGTGACTTTAGGTAGGGAGGAACATGGATAGTCGTGCAAATATAAAAAATAAGAATAACAAACTGCATAGTAGGGATAAATTTGCAACATAAAAATAGCCCTCTCGGATTAAAAGTAATGTCTAGCCGAGTAAGTTAATTTAGAGAAGAAAAATGTGCAGAATATGCATGGATATGTACAGATATACAACATTATTTACTGCATTATTTACTTCAACACATTTTTACTGAAGTAAAAGTGAAAAACATCCATGTGAAAAATGCTCAAGAGTAACAGAGTAATTGGTAAAAAGGCAGCTTAAATCCTGAGTAACTCATCAAAAATGAGCCATTTAATATTTCAAACTTACATCATCGGATGAACCAAAACCTAAAGATATGTGAACATTTTAGTATTTTAATGACCGACGTTAAAAAAATTAATATAAATAAAATAATTACAAAATGAAGCAAAAGAATCATTTTTTCAAATTATTTTATTTTGTCAACATAGAACTTGGATAAAAACTGGGTGTGTTTCTGTGTCTGCTGAAGTTTTGGTTAAAACAAGTTTGCTCTTCATTCAGTGAATTTACCAACAGTAAAATTTTACTCTAGGAAGAATAGCAATACTTCATAATAAAATGACTCTAGTAAAAGTAAAAGTACAGCACAGTAAAAATACTCAAAAGTTATTACATGCTTCAGCATTGTTTCTGTTTCGTTCACTTTGACTTTCAGAGACACTACTTAAGTTCCTCCCTCTTCCAGCTCACCTGAATCAGATGAACAGTTCATTACCGTAATGCAATGTTTGTCCGACCCGGAATTTTGCTTTTCCGTTTCTACAGATTAATTGCTTGTGACATATTTACTGTTTTCTTTCAGCAGATTAAAAGTTGCACCCAGAGGTGTTTGTTTTGTTCGATGCACCTTTGTGCTCTTTTGTTCAGAAGACTGAGAGATTCTGCGGCCTCCAACAAAACAAGGAAATAAAATGATTAGTGCTCATATATGGGCTTAAATTAACCCGTAACGGGGCTCTAATTGGACTTCTGAGGGCTGACTGGCCTCGATATTAATTAAGACTTATTAAGGACTCAACAACTGAGGGCTTCTGATTGTGCCTCGTTTCTTTTTTCTATTTCCATAACTCCCTTTTCAGTTTTGGTGGTTTAAAAAGACATATTTATTGTCGTCTTTCTATATTGCATTGGTCTGCATGACACGTTTACTTTTAAACACAGCAGTCTGAAGGCTGTAAAATAGACCAATGCCAGAGGAGGTTGAAGACTTTATGAAGAAATGAATTTACAGTGAACTAATGCTGATTGTTTCCCATAAAGTGCCCTTGACAAAGAGCACATTCACAGCTGCTGCTGCAGGGCATCTGCTAATTAGACAGCAGAGAGATACTCAAATATTTGATTCAGCAGAACTGCAGGCTGGCGGGATCGTTCTGTCGCTTTCCTCTCCGATTAGCAAAACTACATCTTAGTTAAAAGCTCTGCAGCATTATTCGTCACCAGATGCTGTCATGTTCAACCTCACTGACTGAAAACATTTTTTAAATAAGCTAAATTATGATAACTCCTAGGACTTGTTATGTTTCCCCCCCATAATGTGCATTAAACTCACTATTTTGTGTTTTTTTTTTCTCTTCCATTTTAGTTATTTTATTTCATTCAGTGGGAAAACTTTATGGAACAACTAAAAGACATCATGAATGAAAAGGAGCCGAAAGACGTACAAACTCACATCTGATCCCCATTCACATAAAAAGAATGTTATATTAATCACATGACACAATTCATTTTATTTCAAACGCACAAAAAAACCCCAACAAAACATCAATTTATTCAAGATTTTTTCACTTTACATTTGAACCCTTACAAAAGATAAACAGTTTGCATCTTCTGGAGATTTGATGCAATATACCAGATCAAAATAGTTCTTCATTTTGAAATACAAGGCTTTAAAAGAACGGTTTGCTATGTGTATTTTTAATCTATGGTGTTCTGAATTTCAAGTTTTGATTTTATTTGCAGCTCTTGGAGCTTTTATGTTGGATTTTCATTCTGATTTTGTTCTGTTCACTTGAGCAAATCTCTTGTCTTACATTTTTCCACTTGCTAAAAGCCCTCTGTCCTGTTTCTGGATGTCTTTCCCTCAAACCTCCCTTCTTGGATCTTGTTTCATCTCCCGGTTCTTGCAGCCTGACGTCAGCAGCGACACATTCCTCCTCCTCTGCGTTTCACCTTCAGTCGCCTCCAACTTCACATTGTCTCCCTGCTGGTTTGCAGCCCCTGCGTTCTGTTTCTGCTCCCCACCTCACACATCTTGCACTCTGTATCTGCATCACATGCAGCCAGTACTTTTCCCTTACTCCAGTCTCATTTATATTCCTCCCTGCCTGTTCCCTTCTTCCCTTCTTCCCTTCTCCCTCCCTCCTTTGTGCTGTTTGCGTTGTCTGGGTCACTCTGAGCTGCTAAAAAAAGCCCTTCCCTGCACTGGGCTCTGTGGTATCGTTTATCTAGTGCATTATTCTTCATGCAGGCAGCTGAACACACAGCGTTGCCTTTTCATAGGTGCTGTAATTCTACTCCAGTCAAAATCGGATGAGCTTTGACTGATTCGATCAGACGAGCAGGTGATGCTTGCTGCCCCACGTGCCTGACTTGTTCTAATTTTAGCTGACAAGCTCGGCTCTATCAAAGCTAATATCACCGAATTACCAGAACAGATAAAAAAAAAAAAGTGCAAATATAACAGGTTTCTTTCTCTACAGGGATTTATAATGTCATTGTTCTTTGCCTACGGAGTAGAAATGAACAAAGTTGACAGACTGGCCATAATCCATGCATGTTCTGCCTCACTCCTATCTTTATTTCTATTGAAGCATGGAAAGCACGAGGATGCGCCGGAGTTCTGCAGGTGTTCAGGCAGTGGAAAAAAGTGGGTCATGCTGAACTCTGACAGGCCGACACGGGCTGCGCTCATCCTGTGTTTGCTGACACTATGTTTGCTTCTGAGCAAAACCTGCCACACGATAAGTTTCTCATCAGTCCGTCATCTAAGGATTTACAGAGAATCTCATCAGGACGGCATGCCAGGCGACAGAACCTCACAAACACATCTGTCATCTGGTAAGAGAACGTGCTGCTAATTTAAGAACAAAATAAAAACTGAACTGTATTAAAGTCGTCCTGAGTCTTAAAGTGAAGGAAGATTTTTCAGACCATTTTTTTTGGAGCAGTTGCTTAAACACAAGGATTAATCAAATAAAGCATGTATGTTCTTCAGATTAGATTAAACACCTGAATCTGTATTGGTTTATAATTTCTTAGTGTGTGACCAACAGCACGTGTCAAACTCGAGGTCCGTGGGCCAAATCTGGCCCGCCGCAGCTTTTAATGCGGCCCTCTAGATTCTAGACTGAACACTAGGTGTGATTAAATTTTATCAATGCAGGTTTTATCTGCTTACTGCCAAGTGATATCAATCAGTCCCTCCAGTTTCTTGAGAATTAATGTGGAAATTCATGCAAAATCAACAAATCCCCGCTATTTTTTTGCACTAATACATAATTGAGTTTATTGCAGATTTTTCTCAAAAATTGTCAAAAACTTTCTTACTTGTACAAATGTTTCCAAATTAGTACGACAAACGCTGGAAAAACATCACAAAAAGGATCACAAAATCCTGGAGGGACTGAAAAGATGTTCAATATTTAATTTTAAGAATTTATTGATGTTTTAACAGATGTGAACAGGTTTTATCAATATATTCTGGCTCTTTAAGAGCATTCATGGTTCTGATTTGGCTTAAAACAAAAATGAGTTTGACACCGCTGTTTTAAAGGAACCCTGTAATTAGATGTTATTCAGAGAAATGCAGTAAGAAATGCTGCTCAATTTGTTTACATTTCAACCAGAAAGGAGAATGTACCGCAAGGACAAACCCGAACCCTGAGGGACTCCACATGGGCTGGTAGAAACTTACATGATCTAGTTAACATGAACAAGGAAGTGACAAATAGGATATCAACTACAGTGAATGGCAGTGGTTGGTGGATGGCGGAACCCAACTTGTATTCTTTTCAGGACCTCGTGCGACCTTGACCTTGACCTCTGTTAGAATGAAATATCCTTCAAAACATTTCTGCTGTAATCATAACTTGGTCTGTAGAGAGCAGGACTATTTAGTTGTTCGAGTCCAGACAATCAAATGACCTCAATATCACTCAGAGATTGAAAGAGGGAACTCATTTACCCCTCTCATTCTAGCTTTTTGACACAGATAAGCTCATTTTGGTACAGGGTACAGCAAATTGCCCTGCTAGGCCGTTGTCGGGACATGTGTCTGTCAGTGGAGGGCTACCACCAGATGGTCTCTCTCTGAGGGAACAAAGGACAAAGCTCCTGTCGCCAGGGACAATCAGGGACAATTTAAGCCTTTTATGATAGTGAATGATAGTGAACTGTGTTAAAAGCCTCACTAGCAAGTGGATAGTGATGGCGCTGAGCTGGATGTGCAAATCTGCTCTGAAATATGAGTAAAATGGAGATGAAAATGTCTGAATTGGCAGCAAGGGAAGACCCCTCTGCCCCAGCTGCTGCTGTGCAGTCTGTAATCCTTTGCGTGGGCGTGCCCTACATATTATACTGAGTTATAATGCAGAATATAACTCAGTGTTTTATTAATCATAAACAACCCTACAGCCTCACAAAAACAGAAGTGAAACATTCATGAGGTATGTCTTTTAATGGTCAAAGTAATTAAAAATAATAATAACAATTGGTTTAATTATAAAAATAACCACTAATTTACTGTCTACCCAAAGCCCGGGATTACTTTTTATTTTCTTTTTAACGTACTTTATGTATCAGAATATGTAATCCAATATAAATAATCATTAATCATTTTTTTAACCGCGTCCTGGGTAATTAAGAAAAATTTAAATGGTGGTAATCAGTTTATTTATTGGTTTATTTTTGTTTGTTTACTTTTTATGGTAGTTTTAATCCATTTGATCCAGCTGGAAGAAGAAACAAACCCGCCCCCTTGTGGTCATTTCTGGAATTACATGTTCACTCAGAATCCAGAGCTTGTTCAGCTTTTGATGGTTTTGACAATTTGAGTGTGTTCTAATTAGGCCAAAGAGTTCAAATATGTAGATTTTCTAAAAATCTACACCGATGTCATATAATTACATCAAATGACAGTAAGTTGCAGCAATAGAGCCATGTGAGGAAACGTAGTGATGTCATTGGAAATCTTTAAAAGAAAAACAGGTTTGCGGAAGCAGGATATATTTAATTTCCCTTTGGGATCAATAAGGTATTTTGAATTAGAATTGAGTTAGCTAAGCAGAGATGCTATTACCACTTGGACACATTTAGTTATTGTTTAATCAGTGAGGTATTGTTTAATAATAAAGGAACATTAGCTTCAACTAATCTTTAAATGTTTATTTGTGCATGTTATTCTATGCATCAACCAGCTTCTGGTATATTTCTGGCTGGATTTTGATCACTTTTCTTGCAGGATGATGAATAAAGCTCATATTCGGTAAATTAGTATGAGTTTCACTATATTCTCCCACCATATGATGACAACAAGCATGAAGTTCTGTCTGTTGATCATTTCAGTGCTAACGCTGGCTTTTCTAAGCCATTAAAACTCTTCAAAACCTTCATATTACAGAAATATTAAGCCCTCACTCCTTGGGATTGTACTTTGACTTCTGCAGAATGGCACATAGAAAAGAAGAGTAGAAGCCGCAAGGAGCGTCAGGCTCGGTACACCGCCATGTTGTGAGAGGCGATTAGTTGAGACAAGGCCCACAATCTGTCCAGTCTACTTATTTGATTCGCTGCATTTTTTTTTTTTTACTTTTTGTCTCAATAATCAACCACAAATGCACTTTCATCCACTTATATATAAACTTGGTTGGCTCTGTTGATTGGGAAAAATTGCGTTTTCCAAGCAGTCTTCTACAGATTTTGAAGGCAAATCTGCCACTTCCCACATGGCGCATGCGTTTGACGTATCGCTCCAATTCGTAAACGAGGCTTCTACTCTTTCCCCTCTATGTTTAAGAACCCTCACCCTGATTTACAATAGGCCAACTGGCTTGCTTGTTCATGTCAGTCGGGAGCTACGGAACCAATCAGCTTCTTTCAAGCAAAGGAGGCGGGGCTTTCATTACAGTAGCGCAGCTTATCCAACATGGCGCTGACGTCGTTTGCCTGATAAGCATTTCTAAGTTTCGTCAGTTCAGTGGCTATTAGTTTGAGGAGAGTACATTTAGGCATATCGCCGAGTTGAAGTGGCAGCTGTTTGCAACTTGAAATGAAAGGGAAGGAGCGATCACCGGTGAAAAAACGCACCCGCGGGCCCGACGATGGCAGAGACCGAGGAGGAAGCTATCCGAGCAGCAAGAAGACCGCAATTCTCTCAGCCAGCAACGGCTCCGCTCAGAGCGGCGCTTCCTCCAGAAGAGGTTTACCCAGCGACAAAAGAGACATGAGGGACTCGGAAGGACACGGCTCATCCAGTCGGATCGCTGGCGGCTACGACTACGGGTCTTCCTCCGGGAACAAGTCGCACGGTGGCGCCGATATCGCCGCGGAAACGTCCAGGTCGGGTTCACGAGGCGAGCCGCGGCCTCCGTTGGTCCCAGGAAGTGAGTACAAGACGCTGAAAATAAGCGAGCTGGGCTCCGAGCTCAACGACGAGGAGATAGAGGACGGCTTGTTTCACGAGTTTAAGAAGTTCGGGGACGTGAGCGTGAAAATATGCCGTGAAAACCACGAGAGGGTGGCGTTCGTGAACTTTCGGAGGCCCGAAGACGCCCGGGCGGCCAAGCATGCCCGGGGGAAGTTGGTGCTGTACGACCGGCCTCTGAAGATAGAGACCGTGTACATTAACCGGCGTACGAGCCACTCCCCGGTTAGTAAAGACAGCTTTCCCTCTGGACACAGGCACCTCCACTCCCAGAGACCCCAGTCTCCCCCGGGCCCGGGCTACAGGGACTACCGGTTACAGCAGCTGGCTCTGGGTCGACTTCCCGCTCCTCCTCCTCCTCCACCTCCTCCTCCTCTGCCTCATCATCTCAGGGACCTTGAAAGAGACAGAGACTTCCCGCTGTATGAAGGCCGCAGCAGGCCTCCGTTCATCTCTGAATGTTACCGTGAGGAGGAACTACTCAGCCCCGAGGACGACCAGAGGGCGAACAGGACGTTGTTTCTGGGCAACCTGGAGGCCGGATTGACCGAGAACGACATCAGGAGAGCGTTTGAAAGGTTCGGGCTGATTACAGAGGTGGACATAAAGCGGACTGTCAGAGGACAGAACAACACATACGGATTCATCAAGTTTGAGAACCTGGACATGGCTCATCGAGCCAAAGTGGCCATGTCGGGGAAGGTGGTGGGTCACAGTCCCATCAAGATTGGGTACGGTAAACCTACACCCACAACCAGACTGTGGGTGGGGGGATTGGGCCCCTGGGTTCCAGTGACTGCACTGGCTAAAGAGTTTGACCGCTTTGGTACCATCAGGACTATATCCTACAGGAAAGGGGACTCGTGGGCTTACATCCAGTACGAAAGCCTTGACGCCGCTCATGCTGCCTGGACCCACATGAGGGGTTGCCCTCTCGGCGGCCCTGACCGGAGACTCAGAGTGGACTTTGCAGAGACAGAGAATCGCTACCCGCAGCAGCAGTTTGTGCAGCTCCCTCTCCCCGTGCCCCACTTTGACTTAGTCCAGGAGCCATTTGCTCATCGCCTGGCCGAGCCGATGAGAGTAAGAGACCGCACCCCTCCGGTTCCTGGCCGCTTTAGGGAGCGGGATCCATATTCATCTGCTGAGTGGGTTGGGCTAAATGCCCACGACAGGATGAGAGGACCTGGCTTTGACCCCATTGATCGTCTGGAGCGGCGCTGGTCAGTGGAGCGCGAGTTGCAGGGCAGAGATGTCGGCCCCAAAAGGAGACATTTAGACGACGGCTGGAGAGTGGAGCGCTCTCCTGACAACGGGGACTTTGGTGTGCGCCGTCATGGCGGCTCGTTGGAGCGCAGCCCCGGGGGGAGCAGCCGGGACGGGGGACGCTACAGTGACCCCGAGCGCCTCCCTCGCTCTGGCGGAACCACCCCGGCCAAAGAGCGGCAGAACAACCACAACTCTAGCTTGGTGGAGAAACGGAAAAGAACACGCAGCCCCTCTCAGCCAGAGCCCAAACGCAAAGCTGGAGACGCGTCCAAGAGCCCGGCGAAGAAGGAACAGCGGCCAGACAACCCGGCCTCAAGCTCCTCCCCGTCCAAGCAGCCGGACTCCGACGGGGCGAGGCTGAGACAGGCCTGGGAGGGCGTCCTGCTGCTGAAGAACAGCAGCTTCCCGGCCTCCCTGCATCTGCTGGACGGAGACATGCGGATGGCCACCAGCCTGCTGGTGGAGGGCCCCACCGGCGGGAAGGTGACCCAACTGAAGATCAGCCAGCGCCTCCGCCTGGACCAGCCGAAGCTGGACGAGGTCGCCCGCCGCATCAAGGCCGCCGGCCCCAGCGGCCACACCGTGCTCCTGGCCGTGCCGGGGAAATCCGAGGACGCCAACAGCTCCGCGGAGAGGCCGCTGAAGAACCTGGTGTCCTACCTCAAGCAGAAGGAGGCGGCGGGGATCATCAGCCTCCCGGTGGGGGGCGGCCGCGACAAGGAGCACAGTGGAGTCCTGCACGCTTTCCCTCCATGTGAGTTCTCCCTGCAGTTCGTGGATGCCTCTGCCAAAGCCTTTGCCAAATCAGAGGAAGACTACCTGGTGATCATCATAATTAAAGGAGCCTCATAAAGAAGAGTGCAAATTATATGTCTTTTATTTTTATTTTTATTATTACTGTACTCTCATCTTTTTAAGTTGTGAGGAAATCCTGACAAGAGTGTAGTGGAATCTGATTCTGTAGGAGAGTGAAAGTTCATTTTGTGCTGTGAAAGGTTTACTAAGAGGAATATAACAGTAAGATAAAGTATATTATATAATGGTAAACTGCTGGACTTCATTGATCCAGATTACATACTGGCGCTTACTGTTTTACAAGTTAAACCTAGACGGTACGCTTCTTAAAGGAACTCAGAGCAAACTACTTTATAATGAATATGATGCCTTGTGGAAAAAAAAAAAAAAAAACAACAACAATTTTCTATCCAGGGAAGAATGTTTATTTTATTTTTTTCTTCTAGGCATAAGTTCAATTGAGTTCTGTCAAACCGTTCAAACATTTAGAGAATTCAATCAAATACGGTCGTCGTTTGTTTTGATAAGGAAAAGAAGTATAATTGCTCGTCCAGTTGCACTTTGAAATATGTCTTCAGATGTGCGTTTGTATCAGTTATCCCTGACTAAATTTCCTCACAGTTTTCTGATTTTGCCAGTTTGGTTCAAGCAGAAAAGAAACTTTTGTCTCATGAAAAATGTGTAAATTTAAAGGTATAGTTCATTTTTTTTTTTTTTTTCTCCAAGGGAAATTGTATGAGGATATACTCTTCAACAGGGTTGTTTGGAGAGATCGTTGTGTTATGACTTTGAGGAAAAGTGAATAAATCTTGAGATTCTTTTTTTTTTATTTTTTATTTTTATTCCTGCCACGAAGGATTCAGTTCTGTGCTAGCAGGTATTTTACCTTCCGAGGCAAATAACTTTCTTATCATGACCCTGACGGTGTGTCGTCTGCTGGCTGTTCAGAGAGAAGAGAACGTTTTTGGTAAAGACGGTTAATATCTGCAAACATAGAAGCGTGTCCCATCGACGCAGGCACTTTCAGTTTTAGTTAAAAATGGCAAACATCTGCAATCTGCAGATTTATTCGCTTTTCCACAAAGTCACAGCAGTGCGTCATGTTTCTTCTAGAGGCAAAGGAACGAAAACCGAAGACAATTTTCTCTCCTTTAAAAATCTGAACTATTTCTTTAAGTTCTTCAAAGTTCTTGCCTGAAACAATTATTAAGTGAAGTCCAGTTATTGTGGACGACCAGAGCTGATCTGAATAGACTATTGAGCCGCGGTGCGAGTTTGAAAGGTAACTTGAACGTTTTCCTTGTGTATCTGTTCTTCAAGCCCTGCTAACACAATAGGTGAAGAGGATGGAGAGAAAAAGCGGACAATTTCTCTAAATTATTTTCATTTCTGTTTGTGTTGCAAGACGTTTATCAGAACAAGGGGAAGAAAGAAAGGGAAAAAAAAAAAAAAGACCTAGAATCACTTATGTATGTCGGCGAAATTTGGCTCTTGAAAGTGATTCTTCAACGAAAACCTGTCGCTTTTTGTCTTCATCCTGTCCTCAGAATAATTTTATTGCTGTATTAAGTTTGGTTAAACATTATCCAGCCTGCTAATCTTAACTTCTACCCCAGCAAAGCATGTGACTGTTTTGACAAAATGTCGATGTAAACTACAAATGAAGATCTTTATGTGTGTGACGGACGACCATCCATCTGATCTGATCTGGAAGTAGAGAGATTATTGCTACACTATCCGTGGACTCAAGCGCGAGGAGAGGAGGCGGCTCCCTTCCTGCCGTCGTCCGAAGAGACTTTTACCGGTTGATTTTCATGTTTTTGATTTAAGTACTGTTTTAAAATGAGAAAAAAAAAAAAAAAAAAAAGAGGAAAGTATGTGCTGTAAACTCAGGATTATCTGGAGACAGAAGTGGAGAACGTCAATGCCGATGGGCCTAACTGTCAGACAAACACGCAGACGTGCAGCAAGCACTTGATAGATCTTGTTTTAATAAATTTGCTCTTTCGTGGGAAAGACGAGTGCCTCGGAAGACAACTTTTGTGACCTGTTCTGTTGGTTTATCAAAGCGGAGACGCTTTCACTTTGACAGCAGGAGCTTCTCCCAGGAGAGGGAGTGAGGAGTGGAGGGAAGCCTCTCGGTTCTGTGTTTTCGTGTCTCGCAACTTTCACTCGGCGGCGGCTTTCGTCGAAATTGAGAATTTGCTGTTAATACTGTTTCAGCAAGCCCAGAGTCGCTGTGTGACCTCAGCGGCCTCTGCTTTCATGGAGGTCAGGCCGAGGAGCAGAACCAGCGAACGCCGCAGCGCCTGGCGCCACCTTCATCCGACGGGCTTCCTGTGGAAGGACAGCGGTGGTTTCATGTGCTTCCAGCCGCGCCGCCGGTGCAAAGAGTCGGTTGGGCATCTTCAGCAGCTTAAGAAGGAGCGGTGTTTGTATGGGTAGTTCTTGCTTTGGAGTTTCCAAGAGGAAGGGCCTCTGTGTTAGGGCCAGACTTCACACGCCAGACAGTGCAACAGCGCCAAAAATGGGAAAGGAAGCGGCAGGAGGAGAGGAGAGATTGCCTGTAGAGTTCAAACTTTAGTCGGTTCGTTCTTTTTTTTTTTTTTTTTTTATCTGATTCATGCACTTAAAACTGCAAATGAGAGCAAGGCGATGGGTGTCAAAAACTGCTGCTGGATCCCTCCTGCGACGCCACGCTGGAGGACAAGCAGACTGTTCGAACTGGGTCTCGGTTCTGTCTCTGGTTCTGGAGCGGAGGGATGACGCGCCGCTGGCTGTACAGACGTCAGTCCTACAGGTACAGTACGGACGCGACCTGAAAGCAGTGACTGGTACGTATTACAGTGTTTGAAATGACTTTAAACATGATGTTCACAACTTATAACCTGCTAGTAAGAAGGAGGTATTTGAAGCAAAGATAAAACCATAAGAATTTTTTAAAATATGTGCAAAATGATGCATAATATATTTCATTTGGCTGTAGCAGCTTTAATGTTTGGTCTGTGATGTGCTTAACACTTAAACAGGAAAGAAAATGTTTACAGTAAAGACAGAAGCACAAACATTGTGTTCAGTAAATAATCTTAGAATAGCCAGATAATTAGCCTAAGATGACCAGCATTGGTTCCTTTCCAAAAAATTACTAATGAAAATAAAATGGTAAAATTTTAATAAGGCGGAAAACGTAAAATTATGGAATTTATGCAATCGCAAAAATCAAGAAAAAGTGCAATTAAAAGACGCCTTAAAGGACATTACAATCTGATTTCAAATAAATACTAACAAATCTCTGTTTTAATTTCAACATTTGGCGCTTGATGGGTTTTAAGGGCTCAAACAGATGAAACAAATCTGATAACAAGAAGTAGGAGCATTTAGTTTTATAAGTAAGTGACAGGATCCTAAAAGTCCTGAAGGCAGCAGACTTTAAAATTAGTCCAGTGTAATTATCTGGTTTTATTTACTGTGATTGCAGCTCTGATTTGCAGAAGATGTAAATCAAAAATACACCATGTTCCAAATTATTATGCAAATTGGATTTAAGTGTCATAAAGATACAATTTGTTTGTTGTGCTATTAAATGTATAGATGGTATTGTGTGTCAGGGCTCTTTTGAGCTCACAGTTTGTCTGGTGAGCTCAAAGAAAATCTACTTAAGAAGGATGTTCCACATTATCAAGCAGGCATGACAAACCACCGTCTCATGCTGCAAGAAATGCCAATGGGCTGTGGTCACCATCCTCCTCTGACCTCTGACCCCATTGAGAACCTTTGGAGTATCAGGAGATCTGAGGATGGGATGCAGCTCATATCAAACCAGCAGCTCTGGGAAGGTTTTCTGACATCTTGCAAAGAAATTCAAGCAGAAACTTTCCACAAACTCACAAGTTCAATGGATGCAAGAATTGTGCAGGTGATATCAAAGAAGGTCCTATGTTAACATGTAACTTGGTCTGTTAAGATGTTTTTGATTTAAATAGCTTTTGATTTTAGTACATGTGGCCACTTAATGCTGCACATTCAAAGAATGATTGCAGTTCTTTATAATCCATAAAATGTTTAGAAAATCTGCTGTGCATAATAATTTGGAACAGTGCGTTTGAGTTTTTTATTTTTGAAAAAAAAAATACTGTTCTCGTGGAGAGCTTTGTTCAGTAGAATTTGATTTATATTGTAAATTATACTGGCCATCATTTGCATCGACCATTTAAGAAAATCAGAGAAAATGTCGCTTGCATAAAAATTTGGAACGCGGTGTTTTGGTTTTAGGAACGTCAGAGGGAAAAAAAAATATTGCAGAAAACAGAGTGTAATAAAATAATATAAATATCCTTTATTGCAGGATATGGAGGAAAGTTCAGCAAATACTTGCACAAAGACCATAAAATAAATAAAAACAGTCAAAAATAAAAGTACTGAGGTGATAAAAACTAGTGCACTCTTTTCCAGAAGAATTTGCAACTGAACAAGTTGGTGCATAGAAATTAATATTTAGGCCTGTTTTAGCATTAAAATGAGACGATATTCAGAATGAGCACAGATACCAGCATGAAGTGAAAGCAGTTTAATGTTTCGCCTTTCCTCTCAAAGCGGTGAAACGGTGTCATCCTGATGAGCCTCTGCTGCATGTCGAGGCAACAGAACTCCAAAGTTTTTCTTACGTTATCAGCTGTCAGGCCTTTCATCCTGATAACGTGTTTAACACGTCTTTTCTCCATGAAATTACCCGTATATTACAGGCAAGCTGGTCATTTATTGTTAGTTTATAAATTTTTTTTAATGTAGGTTTCTGAACGTGCAGATACCTTCACAAATGACACTTTAAATCAAACCTTTACCTGCAGGAAAATGTTTTGAAAACTTGTCAAAAGTCTTAGTGAAGCACAGTGAAATTAGTCTTAGTTTCAGATTATCCATCAGCATCACTGAAGTGTTTAGAATTAAAAAATTCAAACATTATGAGTTACTTCTGGCCTCTAAATGACATTCTGCAGGGACAATTTTGGAGCTTGAAATGTTAAATCTTTAAGGACAAGAACTGCTAACTCAGTTTGTCAAAGATGAACAAGAAACAGTTTTTTTTTTTTTTTTTAGAGATCAGTTAATCAGTCGCTGCCTTGAGAAAGCAGCTCACCGAGCGACGGAGTTACTGACATGTCGCTGCTGCAGATCCTTAAAGGTTTCAGATGAAAGATCCTCGTCTCACGGAGCAAACGAGAGCATCAGAGTAAGACAACAAGGCGAAGGAGTTTGCTTTTCGTGTTTCGTGACGCTGACTGTCTTTCTCTGCGCTGAGCTGGGTGTGAGTGAGACGACCTGCAGCGTGACGGATCAGCAGCTGACAGACGTCGGATCCAGTCTGCGCTGTTGGCAGCGGGGAGGAAGCAGCGTGTCAGTCGTATCACCGCAGAACCGAGGATGAGCCGGTAGCGAGAATATGGAGGACTTAACCTGACAAAATCCAAGAATGACTGCAGAAATAAATGGCTGAATCGGATTATTACTATGGACAAAAAAAAAAAAGATTTTTTTTTTCATAAAATAGATTTTAATTTCTAACTCTTGCAATTTACCTCAGTGCTAGTATAGCTGAGGTCATTTTGATTATTTTTTTATTAATTTTTCTGTTCATTTCCATTTGTTTTCCTTCATTTTTTTTTATCATTATGTGATTAGTTTTGAAATGGATTTTGTACATTTGACAATTACTGTATTTTTTGAGTTCAGTATTTATTTCTGTGTTTATTCTTCATAACTTGATAATTACTAGTCAGGCTATTCCTCTACTTCTCAGTTTAAAGCCTGTAATTGTTTACTTTTCAGTCGCCGATGAAACATTTTTGTTTTTACTAACCGTCTCTGTCTCTGCCCTCATCTGCTGAATGTCTGTAAACTGACTGACCTTTTTCTCTGTGACCTCTCTTTCAGAGACTCCAGCTAAGTGGAAGTTAAACTCCTTAATTACATTTCTGAGTGTTTTAGATCACCTCTCGACATGATGACTGGAAAGAAAGAAAACCCATCTCCACCCATGAGAACTGTTCGATTTTCACACTGCTGCAGTGTGAGGACTTCCTCAGGCAACCACAGCGAGCTGCACTGGTGAGTACGAGGTAAAAGTTTATTTATCGACATGAATTGTATTTACCTTCAGTGTGTAAAATTTGTAACTTGTGCTTGAATAAAGGCGGTTTTGTTGGAAATTACTTGCTGATTTTCTTGTCTGATTTATTGAAAATGTAAGATTAGCTGCGGCTTTCATAGTTAAAGCAGGTTGAGTTTACTTTTTTAAAAGTAAAGTAGTAGATGTATTGTTTTTACTGTAGTGCCTCAGATCTGCAGCACTTTGAGAAAACGCAACTTTTTCACATTTTGTCACATTGAAACCATAAACGTCCAAATATTTCATAAAGATTGAGAAGTCAAAGGAAAACCATGCACTGGTTTTTGAAATGTTTAATTTATTTTTATTCAGCCCTCCTGAGTATTGTGTTGTTTCTTTCTGTCAGTTTTGTGCTTCTAGAAACTGAAAAGTCTCCATTATTTCTGAGCCTCTTACCAGTTTTTATTGCAGAATTACGCTTTATTTACATCGAATACTAATAAATCACACTCGTATTTGGGAGCCAAAACGTGTCACTCAGGTCAATATCCGTCACTTGAAGCTAGGCGTTTAATCTGAAAGGCCTTATATTTATTTGTTCAGGATTACTTTTATATGTAGTAAATAGTGAGGTGTTCACTATAAAGTACAATGTAACAGTGGAAATGTGAATATACTGATAGGAAAGACAACAAAAGACAGAACTAAAACTAACTTTTTACTAGGAGGAAAGTTTAGTAACTGGACCTGTGAGTTTTAATTGAGTTAAACAAACCCCTATTTTGTGCTGAAAAGTTCCTTTTCAGGGTTGATTTTTTTATTTTTATTTTTATTTGTCTAATTTCTAAGATATTTGCACTAGAAACTAGACCAAAAATAAGTCTACAATTTTGTGTTTTTGCAGTGGCTGTAATGTAACAAATGTGAAAAAGTTCAAGAGCATTCACATTTTTGTAAGACACAAAACATCTAATGAGGTTTTATTTTTCCTACTCATCTGGGTCAAAAACAAAACAAAAACTCGACAGTCAGGCGATTGATTAGATTAGCCAAGACATTCAGACCACAGGGATTTTTTTTGTTTGTGTTTTTTTTGTGGCCACTAGGTGGCAGAAGAGGCTTTGAGCTGCATTTTGATGCGCTGCACAGTCACTTCATCATTCATGTGAATCTCCAGGGAGGGGCCCGAGGAGAAGATGAGTCATCTCACTCTGAATTCAGTCCTTAAAACACAAACATTCATTGTCAACAGGCGCCGTCTTACACCGATGCCATCTGGGATTTTTTTTTTTTTTTAAGGCAGCTACATTTGTTCTAATAATAATCTTTGATTTCATTTCTAAAAATGGGCAGCATTCATCTCTTTTCAACCCAAGGTTCAACACCTTCTATAAATATTTCTATTAGTTTGGATTATATTCACTGCATGCTTTATTTATTATTATACTGTTCTCCTGCAGCTGGCTGATTTGACATGCATTGAACAGTAACATGAGGAACATCCTGGTTGTTGACCACATCAATCATTCATCCACCAGAGCAGCAGGAGATGTTTTACATTGTCCTGTCTGTCTCAATGACAACTGTAGTGAAAAATGAGCTTATGTTTAAGTTCTTCACAAATCTGCAGCAGTGTTAGGCCAGCTAACAGTGTTTTCAGTAGGGAAGGAAGCATTTATATAATGTCAAACTTTAGGGACTCGAATCACTTTTCTGTCGAGCTGTAAGAGAAACAGGAGCTTGCACGGTGCGATATATGACCAACAATCCAAATAAGGGTAAAAACCCAGCAGGAATGAATTGGTGCCAGAAGCGAGTCTGTTTCAAGGGGCAACAAGTACGACTCCTGGTTTCCGCTCTAATAATCTGCGCGGTCTCTTATTTCAGCCTGAAATGAGCAAGACTGTCTTCACTGTAATACAGAAACATGAAGCCAGCACACTAAAGGAAGTCAAAACGAGATCTACAACAAGAAACAAATGCAGGATCTCTGGTTTATCTTCTTTTGACTGAAATACCACACTGAAATGTTAAGAAATCGTAAACAAACACGAGTTCAGTACTAGAGATGATGCTAGTTTGGAAAAAGGATGCACATTTGGAGGAAAGTAAATCATTGGAGGAAATATTTCAACATAGGCAATGCAAAAACAGTTTTGTTTTTTTTTCTTCTTGATGCTTCAAAACTAATGTAGAAATTAACTGAACATTTCTTCATATAAGGGCTGTTAGTGCTGGCTTGTTTCAGCATACTGCAACATCCAGGCACACAGGATAAATGACTAGAGGATAAATTTAAGAAGAACGGCAAATTCAGGGCGTCTAAATTGATCAGACTTCACTCCACTTCAGCATGTATGCTTGTTGGCTGGGCAGAGAAGCCCAATGCATGAAAGCGCCCTGCAACTTTCACAGCTTAAAGGATCTGCAGCTCATGGCTTGGTGCCACAGACTGCAGCAGACCTTCAGAGCTCGAGTGACGTCAGGCTGATGGACCAGGAAAAGCAGGAAAAAAGAAAAACCTAAAGCTTTTCTTATTAAAGCTTTAATAAAAAAGCTTTTTTTTCTTCTCCCTTTTTTATGGTTCTTCTGTGCAGACTGCAGTATTGATACAAATTATTTAAATTTAAGTAATAAATTTAACTTTTGAGATCACAAATGTGTTTTGAAAACAGACAATGCTGAAAATGTTTCAGGAACTTGAACTGCGTAAGTTTATGTTGGTAAATAGTGAGAAGAGTTTTGTTTTATTTTCATCTGATTGACAGTTAAAGTATGTTATTCGAAGTGAAATCTCTTGAATATTTCTACAAATTTACCATCTCCAACCATCATTTTCTTTACCAATCATTAATAATTTGATGTCATTATTGTCGATGTAACCCTTAATATTTTGAAAAATGAGCAAGTTTTGTATTGGGTTTTTAGCTGTGTCACTGAGCCACGAGGTGTGTGTGTGTGTGTGTGTGCGTGCGTGCGTGTGTGCGTGTGTGTGCGTGTGTGTGTGTGTGTGTGTTGGCGGCTGGCGAGCTGCTATTTCTGACCGTGTTTATGAGAGTCCTGGCTGACTGGATTGGATTATTTGCTCAGGGCTGGTCACTAATGGCCAAAAGCATTCAGTGGATGCAACTCACTTTCAGTTTGTTTCCCCCTGAAGGCCTTCAGGAGCAATGAACTATATCGTGGATGCAAGAGCTACATTTTGTGTTGTCCAGCCAGAAAATCCCACTGAAATAAATCCAATCACACTGAGACGGAAAGAAGTTGAATAATCTGCTCATATTTCTCGGAGCGATGGGCGGAAATGTTTCCTTGGGTTAAGACTTTGCTTACATTACATGTAAATTTGGTCATATTGCTTCGGTTTTCTCATCAAGAGCTGCATTTTTTTTTTCAGTATTCACGGCTTGCAGAAACGCAGAACTGTATTTGCGTTTCCATGACGACCACAGACAAAATTTTGTTGATATTCCGCTAATGTTGGAAAAACCCACTTTCGCAATTGTGGCGTTTCCATTAAATAACAAATGTAACTGAAATCATGTGAATAAGTCTAATCATGTGACAAGTTGTTAAAAAACGCGCCATGCCATGATCCTTCAACCACTTCCTGTCGTCTCCTCCGTCCTTCCCGCCAGTAGTAACTTCCGGTTGCTGATCACGTGACTCGTGACGTGTTTTCGTTGCAGGTTTTGCAAAATAAACTCCAAATAAAACACCTTCAAAAATGCGGAAAGAAAATCTAATCTAATGTAATCAAGATCCGTTTTAAAAAAAACATATAAAAATAATTATTTCTGCGCTCCGTCTTAGTTCGTCTGAGTTCTTCTTTTGTTTTAAATGAGACAAGTTCAGTCAACTTCAATGAATCTTTAATAAAACATAAAATAAGCACAGTGGTGATAGTGATGCTTCTGTTGCACAAGTCAATTCACTGGAACTTAAAAAGTATGTTAAACATGTGCTTCACAAAAGCAAAGGCCTGTGTTAGTGGAAAAAGACACATTAATATTTAAAATTTAATCCCAACCATATATGACAACATTAATCAAGTTAGTTAAATTGCATAAGAAACAACATACATTGTGAAGAATAAAACAAAGCAACAGGAATGCAACATAATGCATCAAATCTGAACTGCTAATGCTGATTATTAAGCTTTGCCTTTTTTTGCATAATATGAGCATCTCAGTTTCAGCACTGAGAGCTGCACAGGATGAGATCTCGCCTTTCTTTGCTGCCATTGGATGCCATTTGTTCTCATGCGGTTTGTCAATCAGTAGCTTGTGTTTCTCAGCCTCTGTGGTCCTAAAAGCATTTCAAGTACTTCCGTTACAAATGCAAACAACAGCTCAGACGCCCATGTTCTTAGGTGCACAGCAAATGTACTTGTTTCATGGTAGATTTCAGGCATTTATAAAGGATTTTTATTTCAGCTGCATACAGTGTCATCCACATTTCTTGGCAAATATGTGTAAAAAAAACCAAAAAAAAACGTTAAAATAAAATCGGCTTTGACACACGTCGCTCTAAAGGTTTCCGGTCTTGATTCTGTGTCTGGTGAAAGATTACTGATCTGGTCACATGTTTTTGGATCATTGTCTTTCTGAAAGAATCATTGAAAGCTAAATTTCGGTTTTCTGCCTGAAGCCAGGAGTCCTGGTATTTCAAAGTGATGAGGCCTTTGTTCCTCCTCACACATCCTGGTTTTTTCCTGACTTTTCTCGGCTCTATCATTTCACTTATAACTAGTACTTTTCATCAATATTAACATCAATAGCAAGTAACCTTTAACTTAATTCAGGCTCCTATGTCTTGCTGAAAAGTTACTTTCGCCTTAGTTTTGTCTTGTTTCAAGTGCTCTAAGATATTTTCTCATTAAACTGGACCGGAAATACTTTGGTGTTTCTGCAGTGCTTTGATTTTGTTTTTCCCACCACAGGAACGCGTGAGCTGGCAGACGCCGGCTCGTTGTCTGCTAGTCGTCCTCGCCTATTGGATTCAATCTTCCGTTCTTGCTTTCCTGCATGTCCCCGTGCCCGAAGGCGAATCCTGCGGCCTCCGCTCCCCGCTCTCCGTGTGCCAGAGGGAGGCTCACAGTGGAGGAGTGGAGACTCTGCCCGGCTTCGTCCTTCTCTGTGTTCCCACCTGAGCAAAAGCTGCAGCAGTGGGGCGTGACGTAGAGGTAGACCAGGATCAAAACCACGCTGACCACACACGCCCCCAGGGTGGTGTACGCTGTTTTTAGGTCTTCCAGCCCGCCCTTCTTAGTGGAGTTGAACACCACCACGGTGATGTGGAGTGTGTCATTGAGGGAATCGTTGGTGGCATAGCAGGTGTAAACCCCGGAGTCTTCCACCTTCAGCGGCCCGATGTTGAGGAAATTACCGTTTAAGACGGTGGTGTTGTCTGCAGATACGTTTCCAGGCAGCACCCATCTCTTCGCCATGTACTTCAGTCTGGTGTCACAGTCGAGAACCATGGTCTCCTCCAAGTAGCCTTCTTTCTTCAGAATCTTGACTTCACTGCAGTTCAGCTTCAGGATTTTTTTAGTCTGTTTGTCTTGCATGTTACAAGTGAGGCTGTCTGCGAAGTCAGACACAGAGCTTAGCTCCCTCTGGTGCCAGTAGGCCACCATGTCATGCAGCTCGCAGCTGCATGTCAGGGAGTTGTTGTGGAAGTAGACACCGTTCTTGAGCCAGCCGCGCATGGCCTGCAGCTCCTTCACTGGAAGAACTTTGATCTTATTGGAGGAAACATCCAGCAGTTTGAAAGGAGAGTCCTCCTTGCTCCGTTCCTTCAGCACCTCCAGAGGGAAGCGTGAGATCTGATTGTGGCTCAGGTAGAGCTTCTGCAGTGCGACCATGCTGTGGAAGGCAGTGCGGTCGATTTGAGATATGCAGTTGTTGAACAGCAGAAGTATTTCGAGTTTTTCCAGCGGCTCAAAGATGAACTCGTCCAGGATGGTCAGGCGATTGCCGGAGAGGTCCAGGTAGCGGAGCCTTGCCGTGTGCACGAAGGCCTCGGAGGAGAGGAAGGTGAGGTTGTTGTTGTTCAGCAGTAACGTCTGCAGCTGTTTGAGGTCAGTCGACATCCAGGTAGCACGGAGTTGAGTGATGGAGTTGAAACTGAGGTCCAGAACTACAGTGTGCAGAGGAAAGTCGAAGGTGGCGTTAGTGAGACTCACATTAGAGCAGCTGATGATGTCACTAGCACACACACAAAGCTTTTGGTGGTCCTGAGGCTTTCTTTTTAGCAGCCTATTAGCTCTAAGCACAGGAAACACTAAAGCTAGAAGCAGAAATACAATGAAGCATCTTTTTGACATCATGTTGAGATTCTTTCAGCAAGATCCTGATTACGGCGCCCCAGGGTCCAGAGTAGATTCTGGGGCCTGCAAAGACACAAAACAAACAACATGTATTAAAATAGCTAAGTTCAAATTGTTGCAACGGGACATAATGTGATGAGCCAACACAAGCTTGAGAATAATTCTGGAGCAGAAGGAATATTGTTTGTAGTTGATGTTCTGACAAAGCTTTTTTCCGAACAATGTCAAATTTGCTCATTAACGTGCAGAAGAAAATTAACTGACTGGATGTTTTGACAAACAGAGGACAAATTTAGAGTGAAAACATCTGAAATGTGGGTCCCATATCTTGAGTAAACCAATATTATAGTTAATGCTGCTTCTACAGCCTCAAGGAGTTTAAGTACATGCCACGTGATGCACTTGTTGCAAACATTTGGATTTGCTAAAACGTATGAAAGCCGTCATTTTCAAATAGTCCCCACTGGTCTATCACATAAAATGCTAATTAAAAACATTGAAGTTTATGATGATCGTAACGTGAAAAGTGTGAATAGTTTTTCAGGACATTTTTTGTGAAATATTTTACCAAAACAAAGGAAGATCTGCCACTTCACTATGAGTTATTGTGAAGCTGGATACAAAGTGGTGGAGCGACAACAAAAAAGTTGTGTGCAGTCTGCAAAAATCTAATCACTAATACACAAATAACCATGAAAATGACAAGTTTATCATTGTGTCAAATGAAAATATGAGATTATGACATGCAGTTTATTCCGGCTCACTATCCCTTCAGTTTTCCCTGCAGAGTGATAAACATTTTGTCCCGTTGGACGGGGTGCCGTCCTCCTTTACCTTCAGCCAGTGTGATCAGGAGTCTGTGCTACAGGACGGTCTCATCCTCTTCCTCTCCAGCAGTGAGCAGCGGGACTCAGCAGCCTCATCCGTCAGTCCGGCACAGAGAAGAGCGGGCTTTACCGAGCACACCAGACCTCCTAGGGGAGAAATGCAGCCGGCTGCTATCCGATCCGAGGGGCGTGAACAGCAGGGGAGGGGCTGGGGCTCCTCTCTCCTCCGCTCCTCTCTAATGTCTCAGTCACTTCACTTACAGGCTAAAATGACATTTATCAAGACTAGAGTGCTGTAGAAAGGAACAGGGTGAAAAACGCTCCACTTGTGCGTGAGAAAATCTGCCTAGATGCAGCACCATGAACTGATATCAAGAGATATCAGAGCATTTTTATAGGTGGCAGTGAGTTTTTATCACATTTACAAAACGACCCCAAAAACCAAGTAAAAGGTGAAACTTATGTCCAGTTCTTCAAAATAAATCACCAAGGATTATTAAATTCTTTTGAATTTGTAATTAAATAGCTTGGTTTTATCGTTTCAAATCTAAGACTTTTTTTATTTTATTTTTGTAGCCGTGCAGAAGGTCAGGACAAAGACGCCGTGCACAACCTGCAGCGGTCGTTAAAACGAGACGTGAGGAGCATGCAGAGCCTGATGCGATTTCAGCATTAGGAGCAGGAACGTCATGCACTTCATGAGTCTGATGAAATCTGGCACAGGTCAACGTGGGGTTGGAAGCATGATCAGCTAAAAAAAATAAAATGAAATACAAATAGGAAGCAAAGAAAGGATGCAGCAAAACGTGACAACTAATTTCACAAAAAACCAGAGCAGCATCACTCCAGCTCTTTATTGATTTCCTTATTAAAAAAGTTAGAGATGGGATCATCTTAAAGGGGCAGCGTCGGTGTGTTTTCCAGGCGCATAGTGCCATTTTACAGCACAATCAGGTAAATATATGTTAATTTCAGTTTATCTAATAATGCTGTACACATCAAATATGACTTAAAAGAAATTTGAATTTGTAATTTAAATTAGGCTTCTACTCTTTATGACGTGGCTCCTCTATTAACCCTTTAATAGAGTAAAAGTAATAGACTAAGAAGTAGCTCAGAAGATATGCAGCTCTACCAGGTGTTGGCTAATTGCTGCTGCTAGTCTGAAGGAGCTGAGTGGAGGAGTCTCAGAGTAGGAAGCTTGGAAACTGCAGCTCAGCCTCGAAAGGCGGCGCTAGATCCACCCAGGTGTTTTGCACAGCTGAATGGTTGCCATGGAGATTAAAGGGTTTCTCAAAGAATCAAAGCAAGACTGCAGGTACGTTTCTGATGAAGGAATAACATAATGACATGATGGAAAGTTAAAAAAAAGTTGACTTAACATAATGTTGCCCTAAAAAAGCTTAAAATGAAGAAAGTGTAGTTTCTTCTCTTTTTTTATTCCTTGCAAATAAATAATGATTTAAAATGAGTGAATTAATCATAAATGAGGTTTTACATTATATTATTTTTATTTATATTTTATTTATCAGCCTGTTTTTTTTTGTTATTTTTTCCAAAGCGTTAATGAAATATATCAAAACCACATCATACTCTAGATTTTATAGACTAACATTTCTCTGGCAATTACTTTATTATTGTGTTAAATTATGTTTTGACATTTTTACAGCTGTTGCTATGAGAAAATAATAAAAACTTTAAAAGTAAGTGATTTTGAATCGAATTGCTGAAAGAAATATACTTATTGAAACAAATGAGCGTTATTGTGAAAGCCTATTTTATTGAATTGAAATAACTATGATATAAGATGCAGGAGTTTTGAAAATAGTGCCGGATTTTGTTGCCAGTAAATAATATCACATACAGCTTGTCATAACCTGTAAACAAAGAGAAGAATGAAAGGCAGCCATGTTGTCTTTAAATCAGCAGGATCGTAATTGTTCCCGCAGCTTTTGACTCTTTTGAATGAGAGCAATGTTTTGCCGTAACGCAGTCACGATCACAATGTGCTATTGTCTCCCGGGAGTTGTGATTTTTAGCTCTGCAGCTGTCACAACAGCCTTTTCACAGAGCTGCTGTGGTTTTATCTGCACTGAGCTTTAGAGGATCAGATGGGAAGGTTGATTTAGATTTTTGTTTTTGCTGTGAATTATAAATGAGGAGGCGCCAGGGGCCACTGGGGGCCACCGGGGCCCACCGGGGGCCACCGGGGCCCACCAGCAGCAGGTAATACGGTAACATCCAGAGACGCCCAGTGTGCATTGGAGCATCAGCTTAATGAGTTCACCCTTTAACTCTGCTGAGCCAAGAAAATAAATGGAAATGTGATTCAAACACTTTGATAAATTGAAGGTGATCAATATTTTGTTTTCAATATGCATTAAACTGTTGATATACAACAATACAGCGAAGTAAAGCAACAACCTAAATCACTCCAGACACGTACAGATGGATGCAAATTATTTAAATAAATTTAATGAAGCTTACACTGTAAAAAAGAAGAAGAAGAAGAAATTTCTAATTTACGTATCTGTGTCTATACAGATATATTGGTTCTGGATGAATTGTTGTCACTTATTTATTCGATTTTTTTTGTACCATTTATTTCCTTTGAACTCTTCCTCCAGTTTATTTTTAAAGTATGTTTGGCTGTGAACACAAGAGTTTGACCTCAGTCACACAAAATAAGCCTAGGTTTTGCTGGAACTCATTTTTTTTTCTTGGGATTTGGTTTGTTTTGTTCCATGTAAATACGCATCATTACTGATTTATGCGGTGAAATTCTGCCGACCACAGATGTCTGTGTTTTACCGTAAATTAGAATTGACGTTGTAGTTAAAGTCGAGCTAATTCCCAATAAATATGATCTCAAGGTGCTTTAGGAAAAATAGTGTAATTGGACTTGACCTGTGCAGAAAATGACTGAGGCAGCAGAGATGCTCTAAGTCCTCATGTTTTTGTTGCATTCTGTTTAAAAATGGTTGAAGAGTCTGTGACAAATTTGCAAAGCTACCTGTAGGAGCTAAATATGTGCAAGTCTAAGTCTGAGTGTCCTTCTGGGTCTGAAAGTGGACAGAAAGACAGATCGGCTGCTGAGCACATCGTGTCTTGTTGTTATGCTGTTTCCCCGCATTTAAATAATTAGGAAATATTTTTTCTTGATATATTTCTTGATAACAAAGCAAGCCGGTGGGGACCACAATGAATTCCCTTCTCTCTGCGACAAAAACTTGTAATTTGTAGTCAAAAGGATGTAGCCACTTCATCCTTGAATCTTAACACTTGCAGGCTGATGCCAACACCTTTTGTGGTCAGACTGATGGGGTATTACCTTGAGAGGTTACCAGGGCAACAGTGAGACACAAAAGACAGACAACCACACTCAGGCATGGAGAATTTATCTAACATGTATGTGTCTTGTTTGTGCACAGATACAAGAAAACTCTAAACAGACTGAAATGAAAACCTGGAACTTTTTGTAGATAATTAGCAGCGCAAGCAACTGCAACAACATTCAGCCGACTGTCAAATCACGTTAACCCAAATAGTTCCTGGTATTTTTGTCATAGATCCTTTTTTTTTTTGACTTACAAAATGTTTGGTAAGACTCCAAATTGGTCAGTCATTTTTTTCAACACTTTGAACGAAAGTTATGAATGTTATATGTTATGACTCAAACATATTTATATGCTCGAGTCATGAGGAAGCAGAGGTCAAAAACTTCATGCATGTACTTTGAGAAACTTGAAATATAAGTTTCATTCCTCTGATATTCTGCACCACACTGCTACACATATGAGAACAGCCATTGTAAGGTAATGTGAGGTGATTTTATCTGTTCTGCACATTTTGAACAACAAGGCAATTCAAAGTGCTTTTCATGGATTAGAGGAAATACAAACAAAACGACAGAAACAAAACAAGAAGTGCTCCACAATTTATAAACTATGTAATAGGAGTTTCTCTGGATAAACTAATAGAACAGAAAAACAAAAGTTTGTTCTAATTCTTGCTCTGTATTGAATGAAGTATAAAACTAAATGTTTCTAAACTGTATATATATATATCTATATATATATATATATTTTTTTTTTTAAACATTTTTATAAAAGCCTGAAAAAACAAATTCAAATTGACCATATTAGGAACAGAAGGTAATTATATTTTAATAATATGAATTGGTACAAAGTTCTGTATTCATAGTGAACTGAATACACACAGACTTTGAATAAGTGAATTTATTATGAATATTGAAAAGAATACACTCATTTAGTCTTAACAAAAAAATAAATCGCATCTTGTTTAAGAGAAACGGCCTATTTAAAGCATGCTGAGTGTCTCGTCATGTCCGTGTAACACGATGATGATATATGAGAGGAGTTCATCGAGCCAATTACTGAAAACTCTGATCACATTGATTTCACTGGACAGCTGCTGCTGCTGCACATGGAACAACACAGTGGACACACTGCCACCATCTGGTCAAACCTGTAAGTTCACATGCCTGAACTTACAGGCTGCTGCTGTTTCCAATGCACTGGTATTGCACCAGTAATGACATATATATTGCATATAAAAATATATACATACGAACCAAAACAAACGCATGTTCCATCACATGTAAGGCATTCACCCAAAAGTAAACTCAATACATTAATGATATGAGTCCTAAGAAAAATAACTTCATACAAAATGTGAGTCATGTGACGTATTCTAAAGAAATAATGTTTTAATAATGTTTTACATGGTGACAGTTTCCTGCTGAGGCTGATAGTTGTGATTGATCCTTGCTGCTCTGTCTCTGTTTGACATGTTGGTCTTCAAACATGTAACATCTTTCAAGCGAGACATGAATATTCCAAGGTTTTCACCAATTCTTTAACATGTATGCAGTGTTGTTCTGTTCTCCTAAAGTCATAATTTTATGGCTGATCACTATTACTAAAATGGTTCTGGTGTAGTTAAAAATACATTAATTCATTTAAATTCAGCGCTGATTCACAAATAGTTCCTCTTTATGTCCAAGAATATAAAATTCAGCTTTATGCAAATTCCTTTTAGATCAGTCTAAGTTATTAAATCAGGGCTATTTTCTACAGGAAAGAAGAAAAGATCACACAAAGTTTAGCACAAGCAGCTCCACTGATGCCTTCATTTCTATGGAAAAGAAAGACAAAGAGCACACAAAGTCAATCGCTGTAACATTTACAAATGGATTTGTTCAGGGAAGAGACCCGACTAAACACAGAAGCTCTGGCCCAGCAGCACTTTGTACGGGAAAGAAAAGAAACAGACGACAAGTTAATGTAACAATATTAATGGCACCATGTGGTAAATAAATTCACTGAATTCACTGAAGCGCATTCAGTGAATTTACTTTCAGGGATTACTTTCAAAAGTAAAGAAAAACTTACACAGTTAATGTTCTGATAGATATTAATGGGTTCATCAAGTGAAGAAATTCAGCTCAGCTAAGAAACAGAACCTGCAGTTTGTGAAATAAGCACACATATTAAATGTAATCAGTTGCTACTTGGGACTTTATTTAGGAAACAGACAAACACAGGTCAGGTATTTTCTCTGGGAAAGAAAAACAAAGAACTCAAAGTTAATGGAGGTTTAATCTAAGAAAGAGATTCGGCTGAACACAGAAGCTCTGATCCAGGAATGGTGCTCAAAAGAAACAGCACTAATAACTATTAATGGCTTTATTCAGGAAAAAACCACCACTCAACATAGAAGCACTCAGCTAAGAGTTATTTCTATGGGAACACAAAAAGGCATATATAGATAAACAAAACTTTAGATATGACAAAAATAGACTCTAAGGTACTTTTATTCCAGGTTACTAGTTTGTGATGTTTTCAAATACAATTAAAACTGAATGAGTTATGAAGGCAAAATGGTCAAAATGGTTTGGTTCAAATGACCAAAATGAACTAAATAATGGTTCTGAGTGAAATATTCACAGCCGTATTACTCAGACAAATATAATATGAACTAGAAAAGTTCACCATTTAGACCAGAAGCGACTCTTTCACCTGGTTCAGTTGTCTCTGACTTATTTCTAAGTCAGTTTCCAAGGTACTGATAAAAAAAAAATCCTAACATATTTGACTTTCTCTTAGAGAAAAAAAATCCCTTTCTCTCTAAGAGTCTCCAAGGCAACATTCACCACTTTATCTCCTGAACCATCACTCCAACACATTTTTCTTACTTTTAGAAGTCGTCTGATAATGAGACGTGAAAGATTCTTCTCAGACCTTTGTAAATGTTCTCTCCTTCGCTGGTGTTGGCGTTCGAGCAGCTTGACTGAGCAGCCTCTCTGTGCTTTTTGCTTTTATGTTATTAAACACAAAGCCGGTTAATGTTTGCCCTAATGTTTAGCACACCCCATACTGTAAGTGCATTTGAATTGGAGCTGATTGTTTGTGTAGGAGGCAGTAATTATGTTTTGGTAAATGTAATGGCATGACTTAATTTCTGAGTGCTGCTGTTGTTTTGCATGTCCGTGTCTGTGGGTAGTTATTATTGGCAGTGGAGGCTCTCTGGGGCTTTTGCAGCGTCCTTTTGCTATTTCTGAGTGCGAACGTTGGAGTCTATTTTCAAGGCTGCCATGGAAACCATTGTATTTGTGGTGGCAGTGATTGGTGCTGCCGGCCGAGCAAGACTGTGCTATTTTTGTCGCGAGTCAGCACCTGACACACACACACACACACACACACTCTCACACATGCACAAACACGCACACACGCATGCACACACACAAGCCTGGATACTGATGCTAACTTACAGTTTGACTCACACAATGCACTAAAGTCACACTGCATAGCTACAGTGGGGTTTTTTTCTCTCAGACCTGCTGTTTCTGAGGCATTGTGTGTGTTTCTAAGTTTTTCTTAGTGTTACGAGATACTTGATACATCATCACCATGACAACAGTAGTAAGTGAGCGCTGCCTCTTTAACCTACACATCCATGAGCAGCATGTTTTCTCATATTATGAAGTTTCGTAATTAAACCGTCTGCAGGATTATTCACAATGGGCTTCTTGTCAAGTCATAGTCTAAGGTTATCTCTAATAGTGGGACTCGAAGGTTCTGAGAAACAATGATTTATACCAGCATTAATGGAAAGCTGCAAAAAAGTCAGTGTAATTTTTTTAAGCGCTAAAGAATTACAGACACTTTCGGTCAAAAGTGCTAAATTTTAAAAGTTTTTTTTTTTTTTTTATCGAAAGTCATGCAGTTTAATGTGTCATTGTAAGTACAAGTACAAGTCAGCCATTGCTGTTCAAAAAAAGAGAAACAGCAGCACTGAGGCAGGATAAAAACTTACATTGTAAATGTAGCAGAAACATTTTTAATGGAGTAAATTAAATGTGCAAATAACAGTTTATACTTCTGAGTATTTTCATGAATTTTAAGTGGAAATGCAGACAAGGTTGTCCTAATATTAATTATTTTATTGGATCATACAGACAAATTGAAAAAGGTTTTAGTTGATTTTCATTATCTAAAATTCTCAGAATTGTTAAAGTTCATATTAAATATTTCCATGTCTAAAAATTTTATAAACACGCAGAGGCTGTCGTCGGGTGTCGTAATGTTTTCACGGCTTTGAACATCAAAATCAAAATGGCAGTCACCTTGTTACACAATTTTTGAACCAGTAAGAATAATTTTATTGGTTTCTCCCTTGATTAAAAGCTATATGATTGTGTTATACAGATTTGTTCAGATATTTTTAGATAAATGTTTTGAAACTGAATTCAAATTTAACATACAGCGATCTCCAGGCATGCTGTCAGATCTCAATTAATCTGAGTTTATACAGACAGAAAACATTCAGAAAAAGCTCTGCTGGAGGTAGGATACTGACTGCTCAACACCACTCCACAGAATCACTTGGTTCCAAATTGTTTCAAACAGACAACAAATAATTGCTTATGCAACTTGAAATCATCATATTCGGTCTATTAAAAATATTAGATCACATTTGCTGAAGGTACAACAAATGAAAAGTTGGTGTTTAACATCAAAAAAGGAGCAAGATGTGGTTTTCAAGAGATGCAAATCTTTTGTTTATTTCTGTGGGGGACCTTGCAAATGCAAATGAGAAACATCCAGGACTCAGGAGCTTCATGCCCACTCCTTCTGTAGAGTAGCTTTATCCATAATAAGCCAGATTTCATTGTTCTCTACAGACACAGGGCGATGAGATTAACCGTATGTGAAAAAGATCACTGTGGCAACAAGAGTCCCCGTTTGACAACGGAGGAGGCCGAGGTCTGTCCTAATCACTGCTTCTCCATCCCTGCAAACCTTTAGCTCAAAGAAAGTTTAAACCTGTGAAATTAGTGCAAACTGTTATTGATAAAGCGGTAAAATAATCTGAAATGAGAAAGATAGGTGCTTGAAACTTTAAAAGCAGTTTTTTTATAATTATAACAGAGGCAACATGTTCAGACATGTTGGCTGTTCTCAGAGGTTGTAATCAAGGTCTTATAAGATCTTCCTGTTAAGAGCGTCACCACCAGTAACAGCGTCCAGTCTAGATTTAGTGAAATCTGGAAGAGTCAGCCGTGTCTGACTGGATGATCTGAAAACCAGTCAAGGATAATTGTTTATATTTGCTGAGATCTGCAGTATTTGTGAACAAACTGAGCTCCAACACAAAGAAAAACTACATTAATTGAATCAAATATCAATTAAACACTAATTGTGTTTAATTAGTGTTAATGTTTCATGGAAACATTTTTCTGTGCGTTCATTTTTTTCACGGCGCAACTTTCAGAAAAAAGTGGAAATTTGGGAGAAATGACAAATTATCTTTTATGTTCTCTAAAGATCATATCAGCAGTGCTTGACACAATCACAACAGAAACAACAACAAACAACCCCCCTCTTTCCACAGACAGACAACAGTTTTCTGTTGGTTTCACATTCGCTTCATATTTTTGTATTGCAAAATTTGCAAACATATCGCGGACACTAGGACCCAGCAGCGGCAGCATCTCTGGTCCTGCTCCTCAGCCTCCTGCTCCATCTCTGCGGTCACCGTGTGTGAGCGGAGGGGGAACGCAGAGAGAGGGAGCTGGTGTCTTCTCTGCCAGCATTTGCATCAGCTGCGTTTCAGAAGAATCCCTGCTGCCACAGCCGTGCAGTCATCCGGGGAGCAGGATGCTCAGGGCAGATGAAGGGATGGGAAAAGAGGCTGCTTTACTCCATGGGAAGTGCCTCAGCAGTGTTCACAAGGTACAGTGATTGATTTCCAGTATGAAGCTCAGCAGTGGGAGTAAAATCATTTCCATCCTCAAAGACAGAAGCAGCAGCAGCAGCAGCAGCAGACAGCGGCATCAGGGAAATATTCTGGTTCAGGTACACAGTGCTCTCTTTCCTGCTCTGTTCCCATCACTGTCTCTGATTGTCCACATATTCTCCTGCATGCTTCCTCTCTTCCCATCTAATCTGCATCAGATGCACCTTCATCAACCGTAATGTGACGTTTAAAGACGTTTGAATCGTGTTGGCCTCCTTTTCCTACGTTATTTTCCAAACAGCAACGATTAACATTCAAATGAGTAAGCGGGTGAGACCGGACCACATCAGGTACCAGGGCTCAGCTGAACTGGGAGTAGCTCTGTGCAGACGATGCTCTTGGAGGACAGTGAATCAGAGCTTATAAGACACATTAAGGCTGGATTTCTCTACCCAGATTCGCTCAACTGGCATCACAGACAGGACACAGAGAATCCCTGCATCCTCGTCAGATGTAAGACGAATGCAAAACAGCAGAGCAGCAGTAAAACATGTCTGTTTTGACGTCTGTCCAAACATTATGCGAAACTGAGACTGAATTTAGTGAATAAGTGGCAGACATCCTATTCTGGTGAGCATGCAGCAAGAGAACGATCAGCATATTTAGACCTACCTGCTGTTCTGGGGTTTCTGTACATCAGAGACTGTATTTCATTGTAAGAAGTTGTAAATATGAGGTTTAAGTTGTAGAAGAACAGGATGTGGTGGAAGGACTGCCTGTTCGGTGGCAGGATTAGTTTTGGTGAATTAGCTTGCATTCATGCATTCAGAGGATGTATGCTTGGAAACCCAGGGCATCATCTTCTGCTTGTTCAACCACTCTGGATTAATCAGATTGTTTTTCCATAAAGTTTTCTGAATGCTTTATTTGTTTTCGAGAGGACTAGCATTAACATGTTTGCACCTGTACTTTATTGGGCTCAGAATATTCTTGTCTTTGTTGCTAAAAATGAGCTAAAAGTTTTCCCACATATGAGCCCTGGAAAAAGTATTGATGTGTCTTGACGTTTGTCAGATTAGAAACCCAAATTGTCATATACTTTATTATATTTGATGTGATTAGACTAACTCAAAAGAAAGCGTAATTAGGAAATAAATGGAAACCAATGCAAGTTTTTCAAATTCTTAAAGAAATACATTAACAACTGGGACATTCATATGCACTTAGACCCTTTACTCTGATGCCACCAAATGAAACCCAGTGCAACCATGATCCTTCAAAGATAAAGGGCCGTGTGTGATTTAATCTTGGTGTAAAACCAGCTAAGACAACAAAGAGGTCAGGGACAAAGTTCTGAAAAAGTTTAAGACTTTGAACATCTCATACAGAAACCGTTCAGTTTTCATTGTTAAAAGAGTTAAGAAGCAGATATCCTCCCTGTAGAGAAGCAGAAGACATGTGGAAGAGCGATATGCTAGAATGGCCTAGTCCAAGTCCAGACCTGAATCCTATTGAGAAACTTTGGCAAGACTTGTTCACTGCCCATTTAATTTGACCAATCCTCAGCAATACAAAGAACACCAGGAGATCAGATTTCAGTCTGTATGCGCAAATCCAAAAGAGACAAACCTTAAAAGATGCAAAAGCTAATTGATTAATTAGCTTTTGAATCTAATTTTTAAAAAAAGCTGATTAGCTTTTTTAAATTAGCTTCAATTTAAAAAAAGCTAATTTCTTAATTATCTTCTAAAAGCTAATTAAAATTAACTTTTTAATTAGCCTGGATAAAAATGCACACCACACTAAAAAGAAAACTTGAGAATTGTTCTGCTTCCACTTCACAATTATGCTCTAATTTGTATCGGTATATCTTATAAGATCTCAAAAAGAAACAATGTGTTGTTGCAACTGTAGAAAGATTTGAAGAATAAATTTGCAAAGATGAGAAATACGACAAAACTAACTTATAAGTAACTTTGCAGCAAGATGTAGGAGCTTTTTGTATTTAAATCATTCTTTAATATTTAGAAAAATATATATTAGTTCCACTGGTGGATTATTTCTCTTATAACAAGACAATTTTCCGATTTTATAAGTGAATTAATCTGCCAGTGAAAATAGTAGTTTTTAATCAATATTAAAAAATTATTAACTGAAAAAACCTTCTTTATGTTGTTAGTTTTGCCTTATTAGAAAAATACTTGGTTAGATTTTGTGATTTTAAAGTGCTGTAAAAGTGGCAAAAAAAATCAATACATAAATGAGACATTCAAACTTTGACTCACTCATTCACCTTCCTTCTTCTCTTTTCATGTTAGCACGGGATGTGACTGAAGACTCTGACAGTCCCAGCTTCACCCTCCGGACCTTCAAAACCACATTCGACCCAATTTTCCAACCTCGTACTTTCTGACCGCGCTCCCTGGCTTTGAAGGATGGGTGATGGGCCTGTGACTGACCCCGCCCGCCTGCCCCATCCTACCCTTCAATGGAGCCGACGTGGAACTCCTCCCACACGACTCCACAGCCCGTCTCCAACGTGTCCGCCTTGTTGCTGCCCGAAGGCTGGGCTCTGCCCCAGGCGCTAGCCCTGCTAGCAATGCTGCTCATGGATCTGCTGGCTGTGGTGGGCAACGTGGCTGTCATGGCAGTCATCGCCAAGGCCCCGCAGCTCCACAAGTTTGCCTTCGTCTTCCACCTGTGTGTGGTGGACCTCCTGGCAGCCCTGGTGCTGATGCCGCTCGGCATGCTCTCGAACCGGGCCTTCTTTGGCGAGGCCTTGTGCCGGAGCTACGTCTTTCTTAGCGTGTGCCTAGTCAGTGCTGCCATTCTCTCAATCTCCGTCATCAATGTGGAGCGGTACTACTACATCATACATCCCATGCGTTATGAGGTGAAGATGACCGTTGGTCTGGTGGCTTCAGTGCTGGTGGGGATCTGGGTCAAAGCTCTGACCATGTCTGCTCTGCCGCTGCTCGCTTGGTTCCTGCAAGGCGGAAGAACTCCTCTCCTGGAGAGCGGTGGGGTCGGCGGAGGAGGTGGAGGGGCCATCCCACCTCCCCCCACCTCTCAGGGTCACAGGCGCTGCTCCCTTCACTGGACTGGAGGAGGCTCAAACCGCTTAGCCTTCATGGTCCTTTTCACTCTGGTGTACTTCCTCTGCCCGCTGTTGGTCATCCTCGTCGTTTACTGCAACATGTTCAAAGTGGCTCGGGTGGCCGCCATGCACCACGGGCCGCTTCCTACTTGGATGGACACGCCGCGACGGCAGCGGTCAGAGTCGCTCAGCAGCAGGTCCACCATGGTCACCAGCTCTGGCACGGGGACCGGCACCGACAGAGCCACTCCACACCGACCCTTCGGGGGAGGAAAGGCTGCGGCTGTGTTGGCGGCTGTAGGCGGGCAGTTCCTGTGCTGCTGGCTGCCCTACTTCACTTTCCACCTGTACTCAGCTCTGGCTGCCAGTCCACCCGCTGCACTGGCCTCTCTGGAGGAAGTGGTGACCTGGATCGGCTACTTCTGCTTCACCTCCAACCCGTTCTTTTACGGCTGCCTGAACAGACAGATCCGCGAGGAGCTCGGCAAGCATCTTCCTTGCCTGTTTCGCAGAGCTGGGGTCGAAATGGAGGACAGACTGCCGAGCCGTGACGGGTCCATAGAGGAGAACTTTCTTCAGTTTCTTCAAGGCACTGCCTGCAACCTGGACCCTCAAAACTCTCGCAGCACTTCCAGCCCGAAGGGGGGAGAGGCCTGCTGCCCTGTTGCTCAGTGCCAACCGACTGAGATAGCACAACCCATTCCTATTGATTTCCGCATCCCTGGACAGATTGCCGAGGAGACTTCAGAGTTTATTGAGATTGAACAGGCAAAAAACAACCACATATATACAGACAATTAGGTTTTTTTGTTGCGAGCAAAGACATAGAGTTTCAGGAAATTTCCTCTTTTTTTCACTTTTTTTTTTGAAAGATGTGACTTGATTTGACCCATTAGGTTTTCACTCTATTTGTCACACTTACGGTGCCTCGCAGAAGAATCAATACTAATTGAGTTTTTTCACATTTTTAACATTGCAACTGAAAAGTCTGTGTATCATTTATTCTTCAAAGTTGGTTGTGAAGTGGAAAGAAAATGTACTTAGATTTACAAGTTTTTACAAACTTAAAAGGATATGTAAATTTACAAATACAAATCTGAAAAGAGTTGTATTCCCTTACTAACCTCCTTTACCCTCAAATAAATTGCCTTAAGATGTCACCTAATTAAACCAAAGCAAGTATTGCTTTGATCTTTGAATAAACCTAGTTGCTCTTGAGAGACTAGTTAGAGAACAAACAGCATCATGCAGACCAAGGAACACAGCAGAAAGGTCAGGGATAAAATTGGGGAGAAGGTCAAAGCAGGTTAGTGAACAATATCCCAACCTTTCAGTACCTCATGGCGAACTGTTCAATCAGTCGGCCAGAAATCGAAATTGAGTAGCAAACCTACCAAGATGGCCGCCCACCTGAACCAACGGCTAGCAGTTTTTACAAAAAGATTTTGCTTAGAAAATCAAAAACATCACCACTCTTTTGAAGCAAAATCGCTTGTTTTCATAATACATGCTATAGAAAATTTCTTTAGATTTTTAAACAAATTGCAAAACAATTGAAACGGACAGTTTTACCTTTCAGCAAGGTAACCACCCTTAACAATCAGAAAGGTTAGGGTAGAACACTGTGGCTTAAATCACAGCGTGTTTAAGCCTAGTCAAAGTCTAGGCCTAATCTGAATGTGTCTAAAACTGGACAAACAGTGAAAAGACTCACGGTAAAAAAAAATGCAACTTAGAGAAGCTAAAAACTATGCATTATTTTCCTTCCACTTCACGACAATGCTCTACTTTCTGTCGGCCTGTCACATATAAATCCAGTCAAATACAGAACATTTTGTTGTAATTTGATAAATTGTGAAAAAATTTCAAAAGGTATTAATATTTCTGCAAGAGATTGTAAAAGATTGTGTTTCTAACTGTTCCTTGTGAAAAGGGACATTCCTGTACAAGTGATGAATTTGAAGAATTGCTGCACTTTGGCTTTAAACACAAACACTCAGCTCAGAACAATAATAAAGGAAACCTTGAGAATTCACACTGAAAGAACCCTTTAAAATGTAAAGTCATAAATTGTAACAGTATTTAGAAATCTAGTTACATGAGGGGAACTAAATGGCGCTTTAGGGAATGTTTTTGTAATTTTAGGGGATCAAATATGAAGTCTATGATACAAATACAACATTTGGTTTGGTCTAAAAAAGTTGGTTTTGGTGAATTGTTTTCATGAAAATTAGAACAAGACAGTAAGAAAATGAAAGGTATAACAGGTAATTTGGCTTTTATCTATAACACCAGTCTCCAAATCCAGCCTGGTGGTTTAATTTTTTATGGAAGTGGTGCAGATGATACAGCTTTCTTTCTTTCTTTCTTTCTTTCTTTCTTTCTTTCTTTCTTTCTTTCTTTCTTTCTTTCTTTCTTTCTTTCTTTCTTTCTTTCTTTCTTTCTTTCTTTCTTTCTTTCTTTCTTTCTTTCTTTCTTTCTTTCTTTCTTTCTTTCTTTCTTTCTTTCTTTCTTTCTTTCTTT